>VUYV01000013.1:1879871-1939872 GCA_008711295.1 Anarhynchus alexandrinus
CCGGCGGGCTCGGCGGGGCGGGCGGCAGCGGCTGCGGGGCTCAGCCGGCCCGTCGGCGGGCGCGGAGCGGCGCGGAGCGGAGGGCGCGTTGCGCGTAACTTTGCCCGGTGCTTCCACCGTGCGCTGCGCGGCCGCGGGGCAGCGCCTGTGCGGGAGCGATGCTCCGCTGCTGCCGCCCGAAACACCGCCAGGTCCCTTCGCGGGTCTCTTGCAAAAGTTTGCCCTGCAAGAGGCAGCTACTGGGCACGGAGCTGTTGTTGCCTCCCTGAGCTTTGCCCTGTGGTAGCCGCATGCTTAAAGGCTGTGGTTGAAGAATACAGTGTAAAATCGGTTTGTTAATCATGATTTTGCCGTTGCCCGGTCGGAACGACCCAGGAAGATGCGGGGCTGCGTGTTTGCTGGTTTTGTTGTCCTCACGCGTGAGAGATGCGTGTGGGTGCTGCGGCTGGGCGGGGAGGAGGGTGGTGGGGGAAGACCCCGGGGTAGTCGTGGGCTCTTGCCTTGACTGCCTTGTTCCCCAGCCTCTGACATGATCCTGCCTTTGCATTGATCGAAAACTACTTTCTAGCCGAGGTACTGCTCTCTACAGTGATAAAATGAAATCCCTAAACAGATTTGTATTCACTAGGAAGTATCTCTGCAGGAATAAGTGCGTTTTCCTGAAATAGAATAATAATGCAATCAGTGACCGTATTTGATTATTGATTCTTAGTTCTGCAAATACAACATCAAGAAATTTTACACTAGCTATTTTGTTTTGTAAAATGATGAGAAAGCCTGAGAAGTTCACTTCAGTGCTTTGCTGTTGGTGACTCAGGGTTGCCCAGTGCGAGGCTGTGTGCAGGTTTGTGTGGGGCGAAGAAAGCTGCTGGGGCTTCGCTCCGTTCGAGGGCAAAGTTGGAGGGTTTGGGGTTTGTTTGTCTTCTCAGAAGGAGCAGCTGAACTGCACATCGTGTTAGCAAATTGTTAGTTGGGCTTTATCCAGTTAGTGCTGGGAATAAAAATCATGACTTAGAGCTGAGACAGGAGGGGCTTAAAGGTATAAATCTGCTATTAGCACCGTCGCTTTTATATAGGCTGCATGACACTTTGCAGTGTATAATCAGTAGTGCAGAATGTCTGTAGGGTCGGGGATGAGGTGGAGATTGACCTGTGGCTCTAATGACCAGTTGTGTAACGGGTAACCATATCCATCACACCATAAACGGTTGGTTAGTTCATGAGCAAATGGGCAAGGTCACGGGAAGTGATGAATTACAATTGCCCTGGCCCACTTCAAAGAGTCAGCATATATAATGTTAAATTGCTTAAAACCATTTCATCCTCTCTAGGTCTATCTCTGAAAGTACCAGAGAACAGAGAGCAGTGCGGTACTTGCTCTGGGAAGTATTCCTCTCTTACATTTGGGACAGCCAATGCTAATTTTTCACTGACAGCAACATTCATTAAATTCATTTGACTGGACTTTTAAGCCAAAACAACAACAACAACCAATATCAATATGTCATTTAAAAAAAAAAAAAAGACCCAGACGAGTCAATAGCCTTCAAAATGAGAGAACGTGAATCAGAGGCTTCTAGACATGAGTCCGTTTTACAACCAACATAGTAATACTGACGCCATTAGAAAACTGTCTCATTTTTCTGCTCTTAATTCAATGTGTCAGGTGTAAAATGTGCTTTATAAATAGTTTCAAGTGCTTCCATGGTAGGCAAATGGATACTCCAGAAGAAAGTATTTATGGCCATAGATGAGCAGTAACTGCCCTATGGTACTGAGGACCTCGTATTGGAAATAACTTCAAAAATATATCGTTAGTGACCAGACAAATATAAATTGCATATTAATCATAACTTGCCAAGAAACAGTGTTAGTTCCAGCAATTATGAAAATTCAAGAAAGAAGGTTATAGGAAAACTTCACACCTATTGGAATGAGATCTATGAAAACCCTTTTCTCATTTTGTTATACTTTTCTGCTCTCCAACACATGAACCGATGACATCTCAGCCCCTATGTGTTACAATCAATGTAATGTTACTTCTCAATGTTTTTTGGATTGGGTACTTGCTGCTCTGTAACACAGCATAAACTTTTGAACCCATATAACAAAAAATAGAATGATCCACTTGTCCAGTAAATTGAATCGTGCAAACTTCTTCCGTGACGGTTGCTGCTTTGAACCACCCTGGGACTGCAGGAGGGCTGGTGCCAGGACAAAGGGACATCCCGTCCCTTTCTCACATCCTTTTTTGTGAAATGAAGGGTGCAACTTCTTGCATCCATGCAGACTGAAAACTAAGTGTACAGCATCCAAAGTAGTTTTGGTGATGGAGAAACAAGTTGACAGAGGAAATCTAATATAAAGCAAGAAAAAAAGCCCAAAGATATCAAACCCCTTGGATAAAATGCAAAATCTCCTAATAAAGCCTTGTTTTACCTCTAAGCCTTTTTACAGCTTTTCTGAAATGATTGCAAATCTTATCACCTTGCTGACACTACTATGAATAATGATCTTTCACTCTGAGACCTGTAACAAAAACTTTTAGGGTCTAGCTGGGAATGCTAAATACCTGCCTCATTCTGTATCATTACAGCAGTGACTTCAGGAGCCCCCCCAGGGCAATGAACCTGGTTTTATTCTTCACACTCTTGGCTCATCTTGTTAACAGGACAAGTAAATTAGCTCTTCCAGGGGAATCACTCTGTTGTTGTGCTCTTTCATGTTGCGCTGATGGCCAAATGATTTTTAAATTTTTTTTCCATGTCTGTTGAAACATTGTTTGCCTTGTTTGGGGGAAAAAAAAACCTAACAAAAAACCCCCTACAAGCCAGAAATAGAACAGAATTACTATGCTGGCTGGCTAGGGTCTGCCATTATCAATTCTTTCAAACCAAACATTTGTACTGAAATTACGGGGACAGCAGCACAGAAATACTTATGTCTTGCTCTTAATACAGTCAGGACTACAATTCGCACTTAAAAAAAAAAAAAAAAGACAGAGGAGTTAAGCTAATATTTCTGTGGCTTTCTACATTCTTTAATAATAGAACATTCTCTACCAGATCATGACTTGCTGCTGTTATCAACCTAATATGGATCTGACTGTGAGCTGGATCATGGAAGGAGTTACTAATTGGTGTTTCAGAAGCACATAATTACTGTGTAATATAATATGTATGTTATACCCTTTTACTCTACTCTTCCTTCTTCCCTGCCTTCCTTTCACTTTTATTTATTCATTAGCTTTTAGATTGTAAACTATAAAAGGCAAATGCAGATAGGCCCTTAGCAAAAACTCTGCAGCAAGTTTCATCAGTATCCAGGGACAATATCAGGAATTTTTACATTTCAGGTTTATTGTAGTAAGGTTTTAGCACTCACTAATTGATGAATAGTGGTTTACTAATAGTTTTCTTATTTACAATTAGGTTGAGGAGCACGCATTTAGAGGGGGTTTGTTGTGTTCCCTGCGGACTTATTTGTGTGTTTACAGCAACTAAGATTTTTACACCGAACCTGCACCTCAGCAGGAAAGACCTGGCTGCTCCTGCAAACTGCTATAGGTGCACCTCCTCCAAAAAAGAGCTACTAATATGTAGCTGTCCCTGTTCCTAAAGGCTGCCCTGTAATCCTTTCCAGGTTGAAACTTCAGGTAGTTAGATCCTTAAATGCCCGCAAGATGCGCACAAAACAGGCTTTGTACAGGTATGGGAATCATTCAAATCTACCAACTGTTTGGAAAATAAATCCCTTAAAATGAGAACAGCATTTCTGAAATCCATTACATCAAAAGCAAGTCACTAACAGATAATCTCAGTGAGTGTTCAATTATAAATTATCCAGGATAATACGTAACAAAGGGCATAAGTAGTACTGGGCTGTGTTATTGTTAGGAAGGCAGTCTATAGCAGCATAATAATGCAAAAAAAAAACCAAACAACAAAGTGATACATTTAAAACTAATAGGTTTGCACGGTATTTTGTTTAAGGCATTAGATGATTAGAGCACTGCCATGCCATGTGGAAACATGTTTGTATTGCCACGAGAGGAACCACAGCTCCGGGATAGCGCAGTGCGGAGGTGGCAGTGGAGGCTGGTGGCAGGCTGGCGATGGGGATGGCAGGTCACTGTCACACGTCTGGATGTGGCCATCTCAAAATGCACATTTAGAACAAAGTAAATATTTTTATTTTCACAAATGCTGAGCAGATGTAAAATGCCCTTGTGTTTATCC
The DNA here is from genome assembly GCA_008711295.1 of Anarhynchus alexandrinus. Lineage (NCBI taxonomy): Eukaryota > Metazoa > Chordata > Aves > Charadriiformes > Charadriidae > Anarhynchus > Anarhynchus alexandrinus. Next base: position 1,884,110 of record VUYV01000013.1, read on the forward strand.
TGTTCTGTTGCAGCTTTCCAGTATCTGAAGGGAGCCTGCAAGAAAGCTGGAGTGGGACTTTTGACAAGGGCATGTAGTGATAGGACCAGGGGGAATGGCTTCAAACTGGAAGAGGGTAGATTTAGATTAGATATCAGGAAAAAAAATTTCACTCTGAGGGTGGTGAAGCACTGGAACAAATTGCCCAGGGAAGTTGTGGGTGCCCCATCCCTGGAGGTGTTCAAGGCCAGGTTGGATGGGGCTTTGAGCAACCTGGTCTGGTGGGAGGTGTCCCTGTCTATGGCAGGGGGGTTAGAATTAGATGATCTTTAAGGTGCCTTCCATCCCAAATCATTTTATGATTCCATGATTCTTGAGACTCTGCCTGAAGGCGCATAGTGACCTGTTAGGGGACACTAAGAGCGATTATAGCGCTAATCAAAGAGACTCTCTTGGAGCATCACAGAAATGCTTTGAGTCTTGTTCCCTGAAAGCATTTTGGGCTCTTTTGTGTCCTCTTCATCTGCAATTCTGCATTCTGGCAAACTAGTTTTGATCACATTTGGGTTGAGTGGAGTTGCTGGTGTGATTTATTAGTATTTTGCACACCAAAAATAGAGCCATGATGACACGTATGTATGTATGAAGAGAACAAGCTGGAGGTCTCTAGATGGAAATTTGAAGATCTAATCACAACTTGTAAATCTTCCCATTTCCATTTATTACCTTTCTGTATTATTTTGGTCTCCTTACCAACATCTGTACTACCAGGGAATAACCAGTACCTTTTCCTTTTAAAAACAACCCTTCCTTCATCATATGAATGTGCACAGTTACAAATAAAAAGCTGCAGGAATGAGGAGAAAAACATTTGAAATGCTCATATTTTCCCCCTTCCGGTCTATGAAGAAACAATTGCTCTATGTCAAAGGTAACACCGAGATTAGTTTTATTTAGGTGACTTTCAATTGGTACCAATTGGAACGAAACCAGTACCAGTAAAAAATACCCCACGGTACTATTTAAAAAAAAANAAAAAAAGAGGAAGGGAAAGAGATGCTATCAAACCCCAAGTTCATGCTGTAAGGAGTGGCACAGTGTCAGCATAGGTCTGACCCTCGGGCATGGCGTATCCCAGCAGGAATTGCCCAGTGCTCCTCGGCAGTGATGGGGGTCGTTCCTCGCAGGGGAACGCGGTTCCATTGCCTGCTCTCAGCTTGCTGGGGGGGTTACGTTTGTTGGCTCTTCCATGCCTGTATAAATTGTTAATGTGCTTTCCAAATTTTTCATTCTTAATTCCCTGTTCTGTTCATAAAACTTAAAAGCAATTAGCAAAAAGTGTAAATCTTGTATATGTCTATATGTTTAAGTATATATACTGATTCTGTGGTATAGATTTCATATATATAATATATATATCCACACACAGCAGTGTATTCTAATACATATACAATGCACAGATTTCAATTTAACGATAATGCTAGGAGTTTAGTAGACAGTCACTTTAAAACTAATATACACAAATATACATGAATATTATGATAAATTATATTTAATAATAGGTTAGTACTTTCCTGGATTGTAGTAATATAAAAATTTTCCTGCTGCAAATCGTTAGTTTAAGAAATATGGCATTAAGATTGATTCTCTTTGAAGCCACTTAAGTTATGGGGCTGTGAGTGTTAGATAACATTTTCCTGAAAGTATACCACATCATAAGGAACTTAATCTTTCTCATTCTTTAATGCAAAACTGTTTTACTAAACATGTGTAAAGATAATTTTGTGCTTATTTTGTTCAGTATTCATTCTTAAACTTAGCATGGTAAGACTTGCGTGCTGTCCACCAACAGAACATTACTTTGGAATTTATTTAGGGCCTTTCTTGTTTAAAGATGTTTTTATCTGAGGTCCTCAAATTGAATTATAAATGTTAGATTATGCAACGTTCAGGTTAGTGATTGTGCTGTGTTAATCATTTGACAGTTTTTTGGATCAGTGACTTTGACTTCTCATGTGTTGACAACACCCGGTGTTACTGGCAGTATATGCCAGAAGCAAAGAATCCTCTTAGGCACCTGCAAATTAACCTCTGTGATTCTTAAAAATGAGGCACCTGATAGCGGCAGAATGCCTCAGGGGCTTTTTGTTTCAAAGAAAGAGAATTAGACATGCAGGTTTGTTATGCTGTGAATGGAGTTAAGAGAGATTCGCAGCAATATACGCCAACCCAAGGTACCTAAGGGAAGGCAACACCTAGAATCAGAGTCATCAGCTTAATTAAAGACTCTCCACAGTCCTGAGCTGTGAAGGTAATGCAGCTGCTGCAGATGAGGGCATGATTTATTTCATGCTAAATTTAACCAGTAAAATAGTTTGAGTGAATTGTGCTTTAAAACGCTAATTTCTCAGTGTTGATGGCAAAGGGAGCACCAGTTAACAAGCTGCATGGTGGGCGGGTGCTGTGGGCATCTAACGGGGCTCATCCCCACATCAGGAGTACCACAAAGAGGGAGGATGGTACCAGGGGTCTCAAGGGAAGCGGGAAAGAGTCCAAGGATGTTTAAAGCTTAGTGTTAATGATGCTGGTCTTGAGCTGCTGACCTCTTCCCTGAGGGCATATCAGAAAAATAACGTGAAATTTTAGTTTGGAAAGAGGGAGACTGGAACTGAAGCGGTTTGTGACTCCACTACGCAGAGACGGCTGTTCAGTTTGAGTTTGTGTGACCTTACCGAGGGAAAGGGATGTGGAGGGCGAGCCCTGTGGAAGTTTTACAGAAAGTTGAGAAGGAAACAGAGATGATATCTGAAGGACACCTCGAGGTGGTGACGGCAGCTTGACAGGAGACAGCAGAGACACAGGAGTCACGGGAAGACGGGATCTCAGAGTGCGACTGACTGTTAAAAGGCAGCTGGCAAGTCAAGAAAGATTAGGATGGGGTATTGTATTTTAGCTTCAGCTAAAAAGACGTTACTGGGGATATTGGCTGTTAGATTAGATTACATTGCTCGATCTGGCCAGTCACGCTGAAGTTGTTACAGAAGGTCACAGCCTTAAAGAGAAACCAAGAGACAGAGATAACATACTCGTATTGAGAAGTGTCAGAGGTGAGGTTTGCAATGTTACCTTAGCGTGGCTCCCTAGAAGCAAGGTAGCACAGGGTCCACAAACTGCATGCTGGGGAAAAATCCAGTGCTTTGCCCACATTAAATAGACTTTCTACACCTGGTTTTATTTACTTGATATACATATATGTATATTTGGAAGAGTTAGGCAATAGGAGGAAGAAACCTAGAAAAATATAAACACAGGGTTAGTTACAATTAGGTCTCTTGATTTGTATAGTACATAGAAACAGTAACAAAAAAAGCCAAAGCTGTGAGTTTGTTGGTAAAGTTATGACACTAATGATGCCATTTTTCCCCTTTTAAAAACATGTTTTGGAAGCATGAAAAGATAACATTTTGGTAATCTTCCTCCAAATTTAGCTACCTGTGCAAAAATGGTTTAGTACTGTGAGAGGCAATGACAGTACGTAGGTCTTAAATTCTTAGTCTTTTCAAAATAATAAGTTGATTTAAAATTATTCTGTAATGTTTTAATTGATGTAGCTTATAAAAATGAATATTCCAATAATAACAATAAGCCTATTATTTCTTGTAAAACCTGAGCTACCTTTATAAGTAAGAGATGTCAGGTATAGTAATCCAGTGACATTTCTCCTCACAGATTTCTAAGAATTTTTACGTTAGCACAATTGTGGGGAAATCAAAATGAAAGCTATTTGCGTAACAACAGTGTGCAAGCTCCTGTGATTTATAGTAGTGAACGTCAGAGGTGCTTAGGGGGTTGCTAAGCGTGGAAAAATTGATGCTATTATCTTGAAGGATGACTCTTAGGTTTTTTTTTATTTTCCTATAGCTTGAGAAAGTTACCACATGCTAGCACTTAATATCAAATTTGCTTTGAAGTTTATACCATTAAAAAGAGGACCTTTGTCTCCAAAGATGAGCCTGTTCTTTAAGGTGGTAATCCCGTTCCTCCTCCTGGCACTGACTCCTGGGCAAGCGCCATGTCTGACCCCTTCAGTGATCCTAATTCTCCTTTGCGCTAATTGTGCTTTAGCCGAGGGGAAGTCCCTGGCTGGCGATGTGTCCTGCGGTTGTCCATCAAAGAGCCCTGATTTTCCTCTGTAGGTGCGGTAGGTAGGTAGTTTTCTCACCCTGTGGATAAGTGAGATGCAAACATTTTCTGTACTGACGAAACTGAGACCTGCTGACGGTTTTTCAAGGGGGAAAGAGAAAGCAGGAGCAGACACCTGTGCCTGGTGGTCATACCGGTGGCCGTAAATGCTCCGTTCATGCTCCTGTGTAAGGTGGGGGAATTTCCTGGGCAGGGTAAGGTACTGGAGCTTTGCTCTGGGATCTCCAGCGCTGTGCGATTCAATACACCAAAGTCCATTAAGCTTAAGGGAAGCTGGTCTCCAAAACTGTCAGGTGTCAGTGGTGAGGGCTGCGTGCCCCTCCAGGGACCCCCATTTCCTCGTCCCCTGCTGTTGGGGAAAATGATCAGTCAGTGATCTGGCAACTTGGTGCGTCCGGCCCTGGATTTACTCTTCAATGCAACAATCAAGGCATGAAGAAACTTTAAATAATATTGGTTTATTAGCCTTAGTTATGTTTTTAAAGCTGTGGTTTCGGCAATGTAAAGGCGATTGTCTATCCCTTTGCTTAGTTTTCCCTGGATATTATAGATGAATAGCAGGTTTACATTTTGAAATAAACTTTATTTCTTTTGTAAAATCAATTGCTTAGGCAGGAGAATTCCTGGCTTCCCAATTAAGCAATTTATCTGAAAAAACTCTTTTTTCTCTTCCCTTTAGAGCATTAAACACTTACTCAGCTTGAAAGCCGCATCAGTCTGCCAGCACGGGATTTTATGCCACGAACATTTCTCTTCATATTTGCTGCAGAGATGACCTGCAGACATGAGCATCATGTTAAAAAATAGCTTTTTTAATTCCTTGTGTGTGATAACTGAGAGCCAAAACCTGCCTCCATTTTCCTTTATTTCTTCTTACTGGCTAGAGGAGGGGAGCAGGCGTGAAACCCAGTGCCCCCTCCCCAATGGCCCGTCCATCCCCCTGTTGCCTTCTTGGGCTTGGGGGGTTGCTGGCTTCGCTTTCTGGCTGTGGTGGCTTTGCCATGACACCGTCTCTGCATGCACCGTGGGAGCGTCAGCACACACAATTCCCTCCACATTCAACACTATGGGCTGTTCATGAGCACACACAAGCTGGCATCCTAAAACCTGAACCAAGGCTGGTCCCACTGACCAGCAGGGAAGACTTTGGGCTTACTTTAGCTTTTTTGATAAATCTTGGGAAGGGAGGAGACTTTTTTATTTTTTTCTTTAACCTGTTTGCCCGTTGTCAGTATAAATAAGTTTGGACATGTTCTAAGATTACCACTGCGGCTCCTTAACGCTGAAAGGAATCAAACCCCCAAAGCTTTTGAGCCTTCCCATCACTCACATTTTACCCATACAAACAAATCCAGTGTCTGTGGCGCTGGGCAGCACGATATAGTCTGTTTATTCAGTCTCTGTCCTAACCTTGCTCCTCCGTGAGGTTGGAAGGAAATTGCAGTGCTTCTGTATGTCCCTTGTGGGACATATTAGTTTCTGCTGCTTGTAAGGATCCTTTCCCCCGTCTCCTGCTAGTCCAAGCCCATAAGAGCATTTTAGCAGTGCTGCAATGATTGACTAAAGGTTTTCCTGCTGTAATTTATACACATATCAATAATTACTTAGTTGACCTTTTTTTTTTTTTGTACAGGACACAATGTCTAATGGCTGGAGCTAAAAACTGGAAAACTGGAGTTTGGGGTAGGCTCACAAGCTCTGTTACCTCTGGCGGTAACAGTGAACATCCAGGGAGAGATCCTGCTCCTCTTTATTTACGTTGAGCTTTTCTGTAGAATTAAGGCAAACTCTTTCAGTTAACTGTTTCTCTTTTGGAGGTGGGAGGAAACTTTCTGCTGGTGTACCATGCTGACCCAGCTCACCCAAAGGTCAGAGTAAACTGCGCTGGGGCAAGGGGAGCCGAGGCCTCTCGCTTTCTTTCCCTTTGTGCAGCAGCGCAAGCGGTTTGTGGCTTTGCGTTTCCTTCTGGGTGCGAGTACTTGTAGGTTGTTGGCTCGGGAGAGTCATGAGCAAGTGAACGATGATGGCATAAAATGAGGTTATGTCCAGCAGCTGGACAGAGTGGAGGGAATTGGCTCTGGTTTAGTCCCTGTGTCGCTGTGGTCAGCCAAGCCTGGGGCAGCGGTATTTTTGGGGGAAAGGGAGGAGAAAAAAAGGATGAAAAGCGGCAGGAAAAGACTGAGTAACAAGAAGAGGAAGAAAAGTGGATCGATCACTCAGAGCTACTCTGATGACCTCAGGAGTCATGGCCATTGGTGGCACATCATACATACCCTGCTCGTGTGTGCACCTGTTAGACTCAGTTTGATTTTTGCTTTCAACCCTGAGGTGATAGGACTGTGCTCATACAAGAAATATTTTCTACTAATTTCTCACACAAAAGTATCTGACTTCTGGAAGTAAACACGACCAAGGATTTGTCTGTTTAAAGACCAAGTGTATGCCACCTATGACTCTCTTTCCCTGTGATAATTTTTGAGCTGTGAATTCCCCACAGTTGCCTTCAGTAAAATCTCAGTTTAAATCCATGAGTACATTTTTTTTTTAATAGTTTTAGTCTGGAGTTTGAAAAATCTCAATTTTACAATTCAACAGCTGTAATGTGTTTTCTGGGAACGTTAATGTCTGAAACTTGACTATGCAAATATTTGCAGAGGGCAAACAAAAACTCAGCGAAAACAAATACATAAAATAATTAAGGAAATATTGGTGTTTTTCTATTTTTACTGTATTTGTTCCTCTCTAAGTGTTTCTCAAACTCTCTGGCTCTTCTTTCCTCTCAGTGATTTATAGAAGTCTCTGGTGACACTAGTTGCATCCCAAGTGAGGTCATGTTTAGCGAAGAAACCCATCAAGCAGCCGATGCCATTTTAAGATATGAGCTCTTTGGCAATATTTTATAGTTTCAAATAACCTTACCAGCATCATCAGAATTATGATACTAAGCACTGCTCAGATCTGCGAACTCTTAAGGAATGAAGACAAATAATTTTAGATGGCCACTGAATTTAGGCCCCTTGGTTATTGGTGGGCAGCTGTGGTTTTCAACATCTAGTACTGGATAGCAAGTCATTGACTTGGTGGTTATGCTGTGAAAGATATGTATTTCATGAATGATAACTACATTGCTCTTTTTTTTTTCCTCTCCTTCTGTAAGAATTTTGGATTTTTCAGTTGTTTCTTGTCATACAGTTTGACTTGAAATTTTGTAACGTCACTATAGCAATCCCGAGGGAAACAAGTTAAATTTGGATTGAGCTTCAGAGACATTGAATCAAGCTGTTCGTGTACCCAAAGCACCAGCTGAAGCCCCAGGTAGGGCTGCAGTAGTGGTGGTCCGAGTCAAGGATTCCGCTGAGCCCTGCCAACTTGCGCAAGTCAGGTGATGGGGAACCATGTCAGGTCATAAGAGATAACATCGGATCCCTTCTCTATTTTACGTGATAGCTTTGGAAGTGAGAGACTTGTTCTTTACTTGGCCTCGAGTTCCTAGCACAGCTCCGTAATTTTTGTACTGGATTGGAGCTGCACAAAATAAATGTATTCATAGTCTCGGGCAGTGTTCAGAATGAGCGTTATGCATAAAATGGCTTGCTGAAGTAACTCTCCTGATGCCGCAAGAGAGCTGGGCCAATAGAGAATTTGGGTCACCATACCTAAGAAGATTTCTGTAATTAAAACAGCTTTTATAGAGCATATTTGCATTTTTACACGGAATAGTTGAAAAAGCTTTTAAGTTTCATCCAATCTATCCCCCTTTCCTCCTGAAACATATTTTTATATCTCCAGATCTAAAGCTGAAAATCATTTAGCACCAAATTCTGATGAAGAAAAAAATCATCATTGCAGGATTCTCAAAAATTTATTTCTCAGGTTGAGAAAGGTTTATAAACATGTTTTTTTTTCCTGTGGGTGTCAGGTTGAAGAGTGGCCAGTCTGGCCCAAACCACGACACAGCCTCAGAGTACTCTATGTACAAAGCCATGCAAAATAAAGCTGGCATGGCTTACATGCCATGGAAATAAAAAAGAATGAGTTTCAATGAAAAAAACATTTGAGACTCAAGATTTTTATGTTTCATTTTTAAACTGTAATCAAAAAAGTACTGTATACTCTCATTTGATGAATGTTGCACACACTGCAGAAAAAAATGCATTGCAAGACTTTGGAAAAGTGCCTGCAACTGATACAGTGTTTTTTGGACAGAATTTTGTTTTTTATGGTACAGTATTTTTAAAAGCACTAACAATTCTTAAGCCTTCTTCTTCAGCTCAGTTATTTCTTGGAGAGCAATGCAGTCTGCTCATTATTTTCCAGTATTTCTTCTGTGCTGTTAGTGTGGAGAAAGCAGACAGTACGTATCTGAAACCTCGCAGATCAGTCTTTAATGATTTCTAGATTTAGACCAAAGGAATGAAATTACTAACATTACAGTTTAGCACAATTTTTGACTTCTATTTAATAACTGCTTCTAATGGTGACCTGTGTGATCATGCACGCTTATACAATTAGCATTTATATTTTAACTTTTTAAATTAAAATTTTGAATACCTACCGGTATAGAATATGTAGAGTAGTATGTGATAATGTAAGAGTTCTCCAGAATAGTACTATGAATGCTTGACAAAGTCTCATAATGTCAAAGTTTAAATTATTGAATAGCTACAGTTCTCCTGTCGAAAGTGCAATGTAGATTAATAGACATAAAAAGAAAACATGTTCCAGATGAAGTAGCTGAGTAAATATATCATCTAAGTGGTTGATAAAGTAGCTAAATTACTGTAAACAAATAATAAAACATCTTAGAGAAAGTATCTCAGACAAGTTGTGTATTGGAAGAGCAAAAAGATAAATGCAAATTGTAAATATATAAAGGGAAAAGGCTGGATAGCAGTTTTTCAATGTAATGTGTAGATGCTCTTGTCTATTTGTCTAGTAAAGTTGTTGTTGCTGAACAGTAATGACTACTCCCTCTGACACGGAGGAATGCAGAGCAGACAACAGTCAATATAAGATGGATACAATCCGTTTCTGCCATTAAGACTTATAATGGAAATATTTCTGGGCATTGTATATGAAAATGTTCAGTAAAAGTAAAATGTTGAGGCTGTATACATCATTAATCAATTATAAGCCCTCATAATGCATAATGGAGTTAGAAATCAGAGTCCCTAGATACTTATTAGTCAGCCCAGTCCTGCAGAGTATCGATTCACTGTATACCACAGTTTTTTCTTTTTCTTTATCATTATAGTTTTAGTTTCCAAGAAAATATTGAGGCTGGAACTGTTCACTCTCTACCTCTAAGGCAGAAGATGTCAAATACGTGGTTTTATGCCAAAGGTATTTGTGGAAGCATCAAAGTTCTTGTCTGCCAACCAGTGGCTAAATGCCATCAGCAGCAGAGATGGCTGGGAGTTTTCAAGAGGTAGCTAAGGTAGAGCTGTGTTGTAAAGTAGTCTGTCTTACTTCACAGAGTAGAAAAAGGTGAAAATAAAAGGTACTAGCAATGGCAGCAGAGTTATCAGTAATATCCCCTCCCAGCTAACTAGAGGCAGCCTGAAAAGGATGGAAGAATTTGTGTCTTGTGGGATCGTACCTTACTTTGTGCTAACTTTTTCTCTTTTTACTGTATTTTTCATCCTACTTCCAGTGGAGAACTCTCAAATAGATCAAAAGGTAGTGGTAATGAGCTGAGCTGATGAAGCTTTCAGAAGAAAAGGGGAGGAAAAGAGATAAAATATTGTAACTTTTCAGTAATGGGGCTTGCTTGAAAATATTAAATTTCTGATTCTCAGTGTTTTCTCAAAATGATGCTTAAAAAAAATCATAAAAAGTTTCCAAGAAAATGAAGATAGTAAGAAGTAATACTAAAATTACACTGGTAACTCTTCTACATTCAGTATTATTTTATGTAACTGATTTATTCATTATGATTTATGGAGAACATTGGCTACAAAAACTAGATAATGGACTGGTTTTATCTTTTTAATAACAGACCTAATCCCACAATTATTATTTAATCAAAAGTTCTTCTTTTCAGAGGTTTTCTTGCATGTATTTTCCAGAGTCAGGTCTGTGATATTTAAAATTTTCTGCAGGTGACAATTTACATTTACGAAAAACACATTGAGAAGTGGTCAAATTCTTGCCATACACCAACATGAGGAACAATTAAGCACTATTAATTCCCTTTTATGATGGGCATTGAGGCAGAGGAAACTTAAATGTCTTGCACAAGGCTGCTGAGGAATTAAAGATGATGAGACCTTGAAGATTCCTATCTCTTTTCACTACCCAGCTGAAGTACCACAAGAACAGAAGTACTGACATAACAGTTTGTAAAAACCCTAAGAAAAAAGAGAATCAGAAGATAGAAACTCAGCAAAATGAAGGAGCGCCCCATTTTGACCCGTCCTTTCCTGCAAATGACAACTCCCTGGTCAGCAGAGACTCATTGGGTGTCTCATCTGGGTGGAGAGCGTTTTAATCCTCAGCATAATTGCTTATTCATCCTAGTTACCTCTTGTGTGTATTAGCCAATAAATAATGACTTTCGCCTCTTACACTGTGTATATCTGACTTATAGTCTCTTTGCTGACAGTAAAAGTTGCCTGAACAATGTGACCAGAGAAGGAGCATTGCACATCTTTATATGATCAGTCTCTGAAACCCCTGTCTTGTTCCTTTTTAAGACAGAGTGGCAGATGTCCCATTGATTTTTAAGAGGACAGAGTCACTGGATAGGTGAGTTCTGAATTCTCATATTAAAATACAATTATGTTATTTAAGTAAGGCAACTGCCTCCGAGATCAATCATACCTAAACATGGAAGGACCATTGGTGAGCAAAGTATATAAAAAAACCTCAAGCCTGAACATGAATGGCCTCTAAAGCTTCATATAGATTTTGTATTTGCTGCCAAATTTTCAGGTATCCTGTGAGCTATAGGTCAGCCTTAGGCTCTCAGACAAGGTGTGGAATGATGCTGTTCCTGTTACCATATCACCAGCTACGTCCCTTTGCCAGTGGCACAGCAGCCATGAGGGAAGTTGCTCCTGGTCCTGTTTCCTCTTGTTTGCATTCCTTGTCGAGAGCAGAGAGCTCTGCTGGGACAGCGATGGAAGTGCAGTATTTGTGCGTGGGAGAAGCTGGAACAAATGCCCTTTGGGATCCCATACTTTTCATTTACTACTGTGTTGAGAATTGCCTATAAACGTTCCACTTTCAAATTACCACTTCCTTCTAATTTCCCATTTTAATTTATTTTTGGTCTCCATCAATAATGGTTTTGGCAATCCTGATTATTTCACTTTATTTCCCTAGGTACTTTTTATGGCTTGCATTTTTAAAAACACAATATCTCATTGAATAATGTTTAGCATTTATGCCTGGTTTTCTTAAAGACGAACAAAAAAAATAAACTACTGTGGCAGTTCTGTGTTTAAAGTACTGTTTGTACTGTTTGGCAGAATTTATATTATTTGTATTCACCTTTCCTAAAGAGATAGAATGATCTAAAATTTGGAGGAAATATGTTCTGTAAATAAGGAATACTAGTATGAATAATTTTTAATTATCTTTGTGTTGCCAAAGTAATGAACTAGTGTAGTTATGATCTTCATTGCTATGTGAAGAGCAGAGTAGGGATTCAAAAAATAAGCAAGACATCTAATGAAAATCTTCCCTGTCCAACCACATTTGATTGATTTGCTTGTCTTTCAGTGAGAAATGCCACAGAGCTGGAAAATCTGTCTGCCTCTGGCTCTGCTGAAGGAGTTTGAGTTATGTTTCTTAATAATGTAGCTTTATATTTAGTGGTGACTTGCAAAGATTTTGCCCTTCTTTCCCTGAAGGCAAGATATGATCCAAGTTGCCTCATCAAATGAAAGCTGGTGTTGTCGAGTGTAGTCAACATGTATCAAATGATCTTATTAGGCAACTTGATAATACAACTTTCTTGAGGCTGACTCTAGGCCTTATTGGATACATCATTTCTCTGTAGAATACCGAACTTGCTGGAGGAACACACAGCATGTATAATGCATGCCGTAGTAGTGTGCTGATGAAATGTGGACGGAATCAAGTAGTAAAACTGAAGTAACTGTTGAAATCTGCTGCAGATGCTGAGTGTAATTGCTAAATAACTACTAATAACCAGAGTAATAACAACTTTGCTCTGCATACACTCAGAAGAAGTTTAAGTTTTAAAGGGAAGTTCAAGTATGTCTGTTTTTTCTCAGGTTTCAATAGCAGGGCTGCACTGCAGCTGCTTTGCGTTGCCTTTTGCTGCACAGCAGCCTCGCGGAGCTGCGCTGGGAAGGGGAAGGTGCTGCCTGCTGACTTTTTTTGGGCTCTGGTGAACTCAGTTAATGAGGGCTGGGTAGGAACACACAGAAGGTTACACCAGCTCAGCTGATGTGTGGTGACTCTGTCAGCTGCTGGACTGGGATCACATCTGACCGGGGGTTTGTACCCTTTGTTAGTCTATTTCAAAACTGTTTTTCAAAACATGTGATTGCGCTGTAAATTATTACCTCGAGAGCTAGCTTAGATGGTCTCTCCACTATGGCAGAAAGACTTCTTGAATGTTTAAGCACATTAAATTAACACAAAACAATGGGTAACTTTATGATTTAGTGTGGTGATAGGCAACTCCCATTGATCTTCTCCTCCTTAATCCCATTTGAGTAGGTGGCACTTGGACAGTTAAGACTAGTAGCCTGCCAATGATTATGTCAATTTTAATGCCAGCTTCTAAATTTTATTTAATTACTGTAGGTTTCTGATCCAATAACATTTTAGTAATTAGTGACCCAACAGACATGCAATACTGCAACGGTAATTTTGATTAAGATTTTGTTGGTTAAAAGAAGATGAGGCCCTTTTGCTATAATTAAGTGTGACTATGAGAATGGAGGACCAGCACAGGCACTGCGCTGAGAGAAGATCTTGCTTCTGTGGATGCGTGCTGTTGGGGCAACCTGGTCTGTCAGCCAGAAAGACAGGCAGCTAGCGAGGTCTTTAAGGAGTGATCCCATGAGCGATCAAGACCTTCAGCCCCTTAAAGAGCAGCTGATGAGATTTACCTATCCTCTGGCTGAGGTCTTCTCTGGAGATCTCCTAGGGCTGGAAGGGACCCAAGATGGGGCTTTTGAGAGAGCTGGAAAGAGCATTTACACCTGCAGCTAAAACAGTAATGCCAAAAGCGGTGTTTGTGTGGGCAGGGAGCGATAAAGCTGGACCATCCCCATGGACTCCTGGCCCCCGGGGATGTTTCTTTCACAGCTGGAGAAGGCTGCCTTGAAGTCTGGGATAGCGATGGGGCAGAGCTGAAAGTGTGGCCACAAGCTCTGGGAAGGAACTACTGGACTCAAATGTCATGTCATGTGCTGCTAAACTGGAAATTTGCAGAAACCTTTCTAAACCAGATGTTTCTATTAAGTCCCTTCATATCTGTGAGAATTAAGAAGTCGCTTGTTTCAGTGAGTAGTTTTGTTCCCAAGAAGTTCCTTAGGGAATAAAATGAAGGAGATCATCTCATTTTTGTATTAATACTTCAGTTAAATATTTATAAATAGAAGCTTCTGTGTTGTACTTTGAAGCCAGACTTTTTCTTAGATATGTGTTAGTGTCCAAATCTGTCACTATAACATCCTAAATCCTTTAATTAGGTTTGCCAGTTCATAAGCAAAATAAAGTTTCTACATCAGATGTTTCTTTGAGACACAGAAGATGTTTCCTTGATGTTTTGGGTTATTTAAATTTTCTGCAATGCAAATTCTAGACATAGTTTTACAGAAGGCTAAATTAGCTTGAAAAACTGAGGTCATATGAAAGCTGGTGTAGAGCTGTGGCTTGCTGGTTTTGGCTTTTTTGTTGTTTCTAAATAAAAAAAGTCTTCAGAAATGAAAACACCTCCTTCAGCTCAAGAGGTCATACAGTAGAAATTGCTACATGACTTCTCTCTTACGTGGCAATAGACTTCCCTTCTTTCTTTCTCCTTCCTTTTAACATTTTAACCCAGATGTTACAATATAAAATTTCCTATAGATTAACAGTGTAAAATTATACTTAATTGATAGACCTCTCCATATTTTCCAGAAGGAGCTGTGGCATTTTATAGCAAGACCATCTTCTCTGTGATGGAAAAGCTTTTTAGATTCAGGGTTGTTGGCTGTGGTATGAAACAGCATAGCTAAGGCGATGAAACAGTCAGAGAGTCAGCATGTGGCATGACTTCCCTCTCCTGACAGGACATATGCCAAAAAAATATAAAAAATTTAAAAAACGATGCAAGCTTTTACACTGTGTGTGAGCAAGTACTATTCCACTGGGTTCTACCATGCACATTGTTCCAAGGAACAAGATTTGAAGGAAAAAATGCTGGTTTGGCTCATCTGAGGGTCCTGAAGGTCCAAAGAATAAGCAGTATTATTTGACTTGTCCAGATTTAAAGATATTGGGGGAGGGAGTTTAAGATAGATACACAGATCTAAATTAAAAATTTTTTCAGAGCACTTGTATGTTTTGCACTTAATGTTATCTTTAGAACCGCAAGTTTTCCATTTTTTCTTTAAAATAGAAATGGAGCTTTCAGTAGAAGTACTCATGCTTTGCACAACCATATACTGTCATATTTTGGAAGCTCTCTGTGTTGAACTGAGGTCAAATTTCACATGCTAATAATGATGCAAAGATTCAGATGTGGAGTAAAGTTGATGATCAGCTGATAAAGTTGACAGCTGATTTTGGTAACCACGTGAAGACTTTAGAAAATTGTTATTATTGCAGAATAGTTCCAGCTCACATTTAAGAATAATTTAATGAATTCTTGAAAAAAAAATCCAAAACAACAAATGAAGAATACATTGGCAAAGAATTTGTTGTTAATATACAGTCTTATACATAGGAATTAAATGCAACTGAATTTGTTTTGAGTCTAAAACACTTTGCATGACTCAGCTGAAAGGTTCGATATTGCCTTCTCTTCTAGTCTTTAAACTCATATGAGCTCAGGAAAGACTGATGAGCATTTACTTCATTAGTGGTCCCCCATGTGCTTCTCACTGCTGAGTTTCAGAATAATGTGACTCCAAAAACTTATGCTTATCTCTTGACTCAGAAGAAGGATAAAATACAATGTAAATATAGGTATGCAGAGAAAATCACATGGGAGAAAAAGAGCATTTGTTTTGAGCATGGATTATTCTAATAAGACTTTAAGGTAAAAGTAGTCTGTAAACTTTACATTTTTGAAGACTTAGAGATTAAAATGCTGTAAAAATTAAACTTTTAGCTCTATAAGGAATACGAAATCTCAAAGCTGATTTTGTAAGTCAAACTTGACAGCCTGTGCCCCCAACTTAAAGCAGTGGGGATGTTGAGACATTTTAAGAGTAAACAAATAAATATTCATTCTCTTTCCATCCTCCAAATTTGTTACAGTTTGTAGGATTAAAGAGGTGAGCAGCAGAAGGCTTTACAGGCCTTTCCAGAAGAGGAGCGGAAGCATTGCAGGCAAAACCCCCTTTGGAGCTTTGGAAATGCCAAGTACCTTTTAAAGAAAATTCAGTCTTATTAAAGTTTATTTTACTGATAATGATGATAAAACACCTAATGTGCATTGCGCGAAGCAGCTAGTTTTGACATTAAAGATTCAAAACAAGTTCAAAATACCATAAAATTGTAGTGCTTTACAAAGTGTTAAAAGACTGACATTTTCCTTCCTCTGTCTGGGACTGTCAGAAGTTTCTTCATCTGACTTCTAAAACTCTTGTTACTGCCTTACGGCAGTGTTCACAAACACAGTCATCCCATGGGAGCCTCTCTGAGGACTTTTCTTGGAGATAAAAATGATGTTTTCTTTAGATTCAATCCTATGGAAGCCCTGAAGATATTTTTGGTTAGTTTCTCATCGGAAACTGGAGATTTAAAAAGCTAGAACAACACTTAAAATTTCTCTTCTAAAAATGACATAATTTCCAGCTTCTAGTGAGGAATTAACATCAGTAGTGGATGAATTTGGTCTAATTTTTTCCCTTCGGCTGGCTACTCAAGATGGCCCGAGTTGGTTTATGACAGGAGCAGTTGCTGGTGCTCCCTCCAGCTGCGTCAACTGCGCCAACTCGCCATCGCACTGCAACCCCGTGCAGCCACGTGTTGTCTCTGTCTGTTGGGTGTCAGTTGAAGAGCCTTGGTCTAATTCTTGGCATACAGTAAACTCATTAGTTAATTTGAGAAGTAAATAAAGCCTAAGAAAAATTTAAAAACTGAGCACCTGTGCATTGGTCTGGAGTTTGCTCTTCTGTGATAAGAAAATTCATGTAGGTTAGTTTTGAAAAAGGAGGAACCCCCTACACTGCCAAGTACTGTGTCGGTATATGCAGTGAAATGCAGATGGTTGAAATATTCCATCAGAAATAGCAAAATTTTTCAACAGCAATAGAATTTGTGTAGAAACAACTAATACAGCCGTGGCTGTAATGGACATGTTTTTGGGCAGTCCTGTGTTACTACTGAGTACCTGTCCAGGGAGGCAAAATTGAAGGCATGTTTCTTAAGCTGATTAATAATGACATATGCATAATCTTTAATAAGCTATTAATTATAAAGGTGCCTGCATTTACAACCTCAACAGATACTGGGAAACTGTGCTCTGGAATATCTGTTTATGCATGAGTAGCATAGACAGGCTGAGCCAGAGGCAGACAGGAACTGCAGGCACACAAATTCTCCCAGCGTTTGAATATATGCAAATAATGCATTAGCATTCCATGAGGAATTTGTGGTGGAATTAGCATCCAGGTCACCAAACTGCATTTTTTTGTCCCAGGCTGATCTGCTTGTGAAGAGAGGTGGCTCGCGCCATTGCCACCCCCATGCTGCTCTGTGGAAGGCTGTCATTAGTGATTACAACTTTCATGTCTTTAATTACTGATATACTTTAATTCAATCTGATACAAAATGAATTGAAGGCTCTGTGGATTCTTATTGTGCTTTTATTTAAAAATAGGGACATAGTGTTTCATAACAGAGCCTGACATTTAGTTTGCTTTGAACTTTCTAGAAGTTGCCAACTGTCAGTGAGTTTGGGCCCAGTTTTGACCAAGACAGCTTGTGACTTTCTGGGAAACTACATGAAAATTTGAGAGGTTGGAGGAGTTCCCTTATACTCATTATTTCATGCCAGAAGGGAAAACCCAGGATAGTATTTTTTTCAGGTTACTGTTATTTTTTAGCCCAAGTCAATAATTGCTTCTGTCCACAAGGGCCCTCCAAAACAGACAGACTGTAACTTCATGATAAACTGAAAAACATGGCAAAAAAAAATATACTTATGGAAAGTGATTTATGAAGATTATAAGTGGATTGATGGTGAGGCCAAAAATACTACTGAGCTACATACACTACTTTTCCTCCTCTTCTGTCTCCTTCAGTCCAAAGACTTCACTGAACGTGGCTGTCTCCTGACTCAGATGTGTTTAAGCAGTACTGATGTTTATTATATATAAAATCATATGTAGTATAACAGCATTATATTGACAGCTGTCTAATTTAAACAGGACTCACTGGTTAGTGTGCCTTATTGTAGAAACATGGGTACACACCATTCAGGTTAGCTACAGGACTCCACAGTAACAGGCACTGCACGTGAAAAAAGAGATGGTCTCTGCTCCTGAAGAACTTGGCTTCAAAGACAAGAGAGGTAGGATTGAGCTGCCTAGACATGGGTATTCAGTGTCATTTAGGATAGCCTTGGGTATCTGATATATCCCTTTGGTTGGCACGTATGACATGATGCCTACAGGAGACCTGTGTCCTTCTGGGGCATGAGCTGGAGGCCAACCATGAAACCTTGAAGCATATAAAATGACCCTACAGAAATGTTGAAGCACCAGGTTTACTCCAGGGATGTCCTACGTATGCACTCAGAGAGGGGTGTTTGCAAGAAAACAGACATCTAAGTATAGAAGTAGCTTAACTGTTGTCAAGGTTCTAGTAGGTGTTACTACAGGGTAAAGTTTTAAAGAACAACGTGTCCTTCAAACATAGCTTTGTAGATGTTTTTAGGGACCTGTCTGGCAAGGGAGATGGTACTAATTTATGTGCAGAGTCGTAATGCATA
The DNA here is from genome assembly GCA_008711295.1 of Anarhynchus alexandrinus. Lineage (NCBI taxonomy): Eukaryota > Metazoa > Chordata > Aves > Charadriiformes > Charadriidae > Anarhynchus > Anarhynchus alexandrinus. Next base: position 1,902,420 of record VUYV01000013.1, read on the forward strand.
TAAGCAAAAAGATTTTCCTAAATGCAGTTGAATGGCATTATCATGTAGGCCAACTAATGCAAAATAACAATCTGATTATCTTCCTTTTGTCTTGCGGCATTCAGTATTGATCTAACACAAAAGTAGGAGTCAGATAAAGAACAGCACTGAGTTAAGTGACTAGTATAACTCATCCTCTCGGTTAAGCATTTCAAGAAACAAAAAAGTGCTTATCTGGAGTCAAAACTGCAACTGTCTGTAAATCGCTTAAAGAAATGCCCTTGGTGCAACCCTTAGAAGTGTGTACTTATTTTACTTAAAATATGGATAGTTAGCTTTGAAATGCAAAGAACATATAGCGTAAAAGTAATTTTATAACAACATAATTAAAGGTACCCAGATATTCTTTATTTTGCTGTGGTCAGCAACTATATTATACTCTGCACCCCTATTGCACCTGCCAGGCAAAATGGAGAAACAGTGATGGATGGGCTTGTTGGAAAACGTCAAGAAATAGATGTATAAATTACCAAGGGTATTTTCAGTGCTTTCCTTTGAAGGTCTTGCTTCAGGAGGGAAATCTGGGCTTCCTAAGGTACTTGAGAAGAGTGAGAAATCAAAATTATGCATGGCGTGAGGGACTACCTACAGCTAGCTAATGGAGTGTATTAGGAAAAAAGAGTTTTCCTTGAACTTTTGCCATCCCTTTAGAGCTTGTGGAAAGAAGCGTTCAGTTGCCACCCAGAGACCTGAATCTTCTGAGGACGAGCCAGACCAGCGCTTTTTCTCAGCAATTGAGTTTTGCAGAGGAAAAACCTACACCTTCATTTCGCAGGGGCTGAAATCCTATTTTGTGAATGATGCACCACGCTGGGTGTGGTTCATGACGAGGACCATTCCCTGTGGTGTGGGGCAGCAGGGCTGAGCCCCATGTTGCTCCTCAAACTGGTCTGTCTCTTTGGGCTCTCAGTTTGTGCCAGTTAAGCCATTTTCTTACCTTCTGCATGCTCCCAGAGTGGCAAAAGTTGAAGCCCAAAGACAATACAGACATGTAACACATATGGAGAATCCTTTAATTATTGTGTATCATCAGAGACTACTGTTTCATGATAACCATATACAAGATTTTTATACTCCGCACTTACATGTCAGTACCATATAAGAATTGGTGCAATGTTTTCTGAAACTAGAACCTAAGAAAACGGGCTGGTGCTGCCCCTTTTTCTTCCTGTCAGCAGCAACAGCAAAGCAGGAGAGCATAAAAAATGTGGTCTGTGAGCCTTTTGAGGAGAGATGAAGTGGGAGAAGAGGTGCCAAACCTCAGGTGTAGATAAGGTATTTCTACAAGGATCAGCTGATGGTCTGGCACTACAACATATTATAAATTATTCCTGCCGAGAAGTTAGCTGCTGTTCCAGCTGTTCTGGTGAAAGCAAAAAGTGCAAGTTACCTTACCATTTGCAGATACATAACAATTTTTTCTGTAGAAATTAACATTTTCATTGCTTTCGCCCTGCAATGGAGGAACAGTGTGGTACAATATAGTTTTATATTTTTAATCTATTTTTACTTTGCCCTGATATTATGCCAGAATCTGCTGGGAAAGGAAATAGAAATCTCTACGCGCTAACATATAGTCAAATAGGAGTTTTGAATATGTAAATTGTAAATCTAGATGGAACTGGAAGTTCATTAGCTCAGTTAAAGGTTGTTTTCAAGAAAACTTTAATAGACTAACCACTAATCTTATCACTGGGTTGCAGTTGCTACATATATGAGTGAAATTTCAGAAGGCTGAATAGGAGGAATGTGTCTTTGGTCGACAAGAGTAGCACTGCACTGAAAAAGACGATGCACTTTATAAACAACTGCTGCTTACAAGGCAGAGGAGAAGATAACCTCAGTACAGTCAACTAAAATCACCTGAAACCTTTTGAGGAAAGATGTCAGGTTTCCCCAGCAGGTTGGCCAGTTCCTTTCTGTTCCTTGCTGGGACAGATTGGCACTAATGGTTCTGGGAGGCTGATTTGCTCCTGTATGATCTGTGGCAACTATTTTGATATTCTGAGAAGGTGTGAGTAAAACTACCCAACTTAAATTTTCTGCAATCTTTGTAATTTTATCTGTCTTCACCTTTTCAAAACCAAATATTCACATTATTCTGATTTTTCCTCATGTAGTGTCATAAATTTTATGCATGGAGGCTCATCCAGTCCCATCTCCTGTAGATAGCAGGCTTTGAAATGTGTTTAATTACTTTTGTGTTATGCCTAGTAAGTTAGGTCAGGCTGCAGCACAGAGGTTCTTGGCAGTGTAAATGCTCGGTTTGGTCTGCACCAACAGCAATGCAGAGAGACCTCTGTGTCTGTGCCCCCTTGCCTTGCATCCGTCAACTGAAATTTTGGTCTGCTTAAGCCCACATGCTTCACCTATCCAACATCTGTCCGCTCCCGGTGTGTTAGGAGCGGATGCATGTGCTGAAAAGCAGAGGCAAAGGAGTGTAGCAGAGCAAGCTGTTAACTGAGAGGTAAAAATAGTATCTGTACTTTATGTCATCTAAAATGAAACTGTTGAACATCCCTGGACTTTTATCTCAGTGGTACAGTAATCTGTGCCCTCCTAGACACATTAATGCACCATGAAAGCTTTAATTTTGATGCCACCAGCCAGACTTCTCTCCTAAGGGCTGGGTTCCTAAACTGTGCTGTAAAGAAAAAGAGAGGGAGAAAGAAAGAGAGGTTTAAAACACTTTTTTTAAGATTCTATCCTGTGAAACTTTACGGGAATATAAACCATATCAGTAGCTACTGATCTTTAGTCATGAGTATTTTTTACAGAAAATGTCAGAAAAACATCACAGAATGTGCCAACTGTGGTGTTCTCTTACCGCATGATCCTGAGTGTACATGCAAGTGTTAAAAAATGAGTAGTTTAAAAGAAAAATTGGCAGCAGAACGTCTAGCATTTTCAGGAGAAAATATATATTGCGTTTGATGTGGATCGTGTGTTAGCAAGGAGGGATAATCAGAAAGTATAATATTCACTCAATATCATATCATATATAAATCTTTTATAAATAATTTTCCTCAGATATAACTAATTTAACACACTTTGTTGGCATTACTCGTTGCAGCTATTGGATTTGCTTCCAGCTGTAATTTCAGGTACTTAATCTTCATTGTTACCCTCTGCGTTGGTATTATTAAACCTTCCCTGATTGTTTCAAAAATTCCCCAAAATTTTTTATTCCCATATTCATACCATTCCTGGTTTTGCAGTTTATTAAAAGCTCATATATAATTGCATGTTAAATCATAAAGCATGGGTGGTTTTGCTAAAAATTGTGCCCGTAATCATGTCCAGTACTTCAAAAATAGATCCCTTTTTTTTAGGAGGGATGTGACCATTCTAGGGATATAAAAGCCTACTATCTTTGTCCTAGAAGAGAGCATTCAAAAGTCATTTGGGCAACACACTTAGCAGAGAGCACAACCCGTTGTACAGGTGAGCGCTCCATAAAAGCACCCTCTACATGTAAGCTGAGACACTAAAGAAACACTCAAGAAAAATTTGAATTATTTATTTCCACATGTTATCCCTTAAAAGCACTTTAAGATCACTCCAAAACAGTCCTGTCAGCACATAGTAATTTCAGAAAGAGGAGGAGATGAAAGACACACTACTTGGGAGAGGCTTTGGAGAATGGAAGTGCAGATAACTATCACTTAAATGGGCCAGCACTGTCTTTCTCTAGTTCTTTAGACACTGTGATAGGACTGAGATATTAATTTTAATTTTGCAAACAGTTTTGCCTCCAAAATCCCCAGGCCTTAGTGATCACTGCGTGACGCTGCCCAGCTTTGATCCACACAGAGAACTTGTCTGTCCTCAAAATGGGGCTCAGCTGTGCAGTTAGCCCCAAACTTTTCTTCCTGGTTGGATGAGCTAAGTGTGAGTGGGTGTTCGTGCCCCAAATGGATTGCAAAGTGCACAAATTGTCCCCTATTTTCTTCCGAGATAGAGGACAGGCAGCATCACAGACCCTGAAATGACAGTCATTTCACTGCCTAGCATAGAGCTGTGGTACAGGCAGCCCCTCATTCCTTCGTGCCATTTTCAGTTTGGCTTCCTTACTGACTAACTTAAAACAATTCTCTGAAAAATGTGAAAACAAACCTGCAGTTTTACTCCCCTTTAGGTGTCTGCTGGGGCCATGCAATGGCAGACTCTGGATCTGGCAGTCAGGCTCGAAAGGTAATGAAATGCTATGTCAAAGGTGATCCTGAAGGGCCATTCTTGCACTTTGTTGTGTTGGTGGTCAAGATTTGTGGCAGCATTTATTGGCATAAGTACAGAGTGCCTTACCTGGCTTTGGTGCTACCAACATGTGAGGGTGTATTCAGGTCTCTGTCACTGAGCTGTCTTCATGGCTTCTTCATGACTTTTCATCTGCCTTGTACTCACATTTATTTTCTTCCCTAAAAAGGCAAAAGGAGTAGATCAGACAATTTATTCCTACCACATTTTCAGATTTCTTCTGTCTGTCATTTTAAATAAAAAGGAAATGAAGAGGATGAAATTCTGGGAGAATAAATTGCGTGTAAATGTTTATTGCTAACAAGTGTGAAATTCTACAATTCTAGTTTACAATGATGCATTAACCCTAAGATTATGTTTTTATAAATTGGCTTTTTCATAGTGCAGAGAGACTGCTGTCAAAATGATTATTTGCTTGGAGTTTCAAAAATCATATATGTGAATTGCACTTTATTGAAAATCGGTGGGATATGTTTAAAGTACTGTTGTGCTTTTTAAGTTTCCACCAAGGATGTGGGCTTCCAAGGATGCCAAAGTACTAATTCAGCTACTTTGAACTATAACACAGTCCTGAGGTGAGTATCTTGTTTGCTCTATGGGAGAAGAAACACATCGATCTGTTTTTGACAATCCCCACCGCAGATCTGAAGGCACGACTGAGACTGGTGGTTACGCTTATGTCTGTCTGGTGTTCAAATGGAGTCTGGGGCTGTTTCGTCTTTTCTGTCAGAGCACAGTGTTATGTTAGGTGATATGGCCAAGGTCGCAGGAGAAAATACCGTAAAACTTAGACAGTTTTGCATGGCAAATGAAGCCATCTTTTTTCTTAAGTGCAAAAGCCATTCCAAGAATATAATAGAACAGCCGATAACCTAATTTGACCTGCTTTTACCTGCCTGAATTTCCCATTATGTCTATGGTATTTGGTGCTATTGAAAATTGGAGAAAATACTTGTAACAAGACTTTGTCATTGGAAAATACTGATTTGTCAAAATGGGAAAGGTTTTTTTTTCAGCATGCTGCCCTGCTCATATCAGAAAAAAGCTTTGAAATAGTGGGAATATTTTATTTAAACAATTCTGTGAAAAAAACAAAATTAGTATCCTTTCATAATTCAATTTGGTGATTAATATATTTCTAAAAATAAATGGAAGTCAAATCATTTACAAAATATTGAAAAGAGATACTTGCCTATTTTGCAACTTTTTTTTTTGTATTTTAAAAACTTTTCACGCTTGTTCAGGATGAGAAAAAAATTGTTTCCCTTAGCTATCCTGGACCTCTTAAAATGAGAGCGATTCAGTACATAGATAATATCTGATAATTGAGTTCATCAGCTTACAACATGAAGAAACATAAAGCCTTATGAAACAAGAACAAAATACAGATTTCCTAGGAATGCTGTTGAGCTAAAAAAAAGCAATTCTCCTCCTCCCACCAAAGAACCCCCTGCAAGACTCTTACATCACTGAATCAACAGTGCACTGTAATTTTTTAGAGATGACCTTACAAGGATTTCATTTCCCCAGGTTTTCTAGTAACCTCTGCTCATAGGTTAAATGAGCTTTTCTCTTCTGTAATGGAAGTATCTGGAAGACAAACCTGCAATATTTATTGCACTTTACTGAACAAAATCTGTATTTCCCTTCTGAAAAGAAGCAGCTGAAATTATTGTGTGCAGGATGGTTTACAGAATATAAAAGATAAATTGTGGAGAAGGCTCTGTCCCCTTTTAGGAAAACAAATTTTCATTTGAAAGGAAAGCTATACAAATAGGTAATAAACTAAAATAAAATGCCATTTGCTCTAGTTAGAACGTTGTTTTTCAGATGTACCACACATCATGTTTACAAAATTTAACATTAAACCGGGTGCAAAAATTTTAAATATGCATAACATTTACAAGTTATGGTAAGCAGCCTAACAATTGTGCATTTGTCTAACAAGTTAATGAACTCCCATTGTCCTTACCTGCTCTGATGGCACTTAATCATTTAAAACCTGGATAAACAAAACCTTCTGATGTTTTGGGAATTACTCATTGGTTGTACTCTTTTTTNAGAATAATAGAATATAGTCATACCTAGACTGGTATCAGAATTCATAAAGGTCTTTGTTTATCACCATCATTTCCCCTACATGCTTGTGATTAAATTTTAACCCCTCCTGAAACAGAAAGAGCATTCAGCAAGCAGTAGAAAAAAGCTAAAGAAATGGTACTGCATCTACTCTTCTTGGTGGAAATCAGGGCCCCTGAGCTCAGTGAAGAGTTCCCTGGTTTAACAAGATGAAAATTAGACTCACTGATTTTCATGTTTTGCCTTAAATTCCACCTGTGACATCCACCAATTTTTAAATATGGAGAATCTGTTTTTTATGGTTTTCCTGAGAAACAAAGCTTTCTATTTCCCAGAGCTTGGGAGATGGTCATTCTGTCAGCATGTTTAAATCCAATGCACAGAAAATGCCTCCAGAGAAAGAAAAATGTCAGAGTGAGCTCAGGCCTCATTAAACAACACTGTGTCCCCGAGGAAGACATTTTTTTGGCTATGATGCCATGGAGGAGAGCATGAAACTGGGGCTCCATTCCCTTAGATCCAGCAATAGGACCATGCTCAAAAAAAACTCTGAAAACCCCTTTCATCAGTTTTGCTGTTCAGGGAACTACATAAAAATATAGGGGTGCCCGCATAATGTCCCATGATGTGGTTGCTGCCATCATCCAGTTGTTGTTACTGTGAAGCTACAGGATTAACCTCTGTTGAAGACATTTGTAGTTTGTACTGCAACGTGCCTTTTTTGCTCTAGAAAGTTAATCTGAAATTCATTTGAGTAATTTGCATGGATTCAATATATGATTGACCAAAAAAGCACTGGACACTACCATATGTCTTACCAGACACACATGATAGTCTTGTCTTATGTGTGTGTCTTGTCAGGGCAGGTAGATGCCTCTTTTGTTATCTGGCTAGCCCCAACTTACATGTCTGGAATATATCTGGTATATCTGGAAGCTGAATAAACTAAAAGTAAGTAATATTGAAAAAACCCACCAACTTACCCTCAAAACTTGCTGGCAAAATAAGGGCGAGGGTGTCATTAAACAGATCTCCATAAGCCCAATTTGTACCTGCTCATGAAGGTCGTTTTGTCAGGGCAAAGGAGAGCAAAGTAACAGTGGCAGTCATCGTTTACAGAACCACCAGTCCTGTTTACCAATATTGTAAAACACATTTAGTGATATTAGATACTATCTGGTTTGGTACCAAATCTTCCATTCCATTTTGCAGTGCACATCAGGAAATGCAAATTGAATTTCCTTTGAAAAAGTGCAGTTATCAGTACAGAATAAAATGGTAAGTCATCCAGTGAAAGAGTTGAGGGTAGATGTATTCTTGGGATCTCTGTCTGAATTTTGTTTGAGGAATAGGGCTAATGAGTCAAGTAAAAATCAGGGAATTATCTGTAGGCTGAAAGGATCCCAGTTTCCAAGATAAAATTTTCAGGAATTCACATGTTCTAGCAAAATTACTTTAGAATAGGCCTTTCTGGGTTTTGATTTGATTTAAAGCTAACATAATGCAAAAAGGCAGAGCTGTGGATTCACTTTCTCCCTCTTCTAATATATAACATTTCATCCTCCTTGCGGAGATTGCAAATGCTAATTTTGGCCAGATTTTCATGGTGGCTCTTTTAAGCTAGTTACAGCCATGGGGCTTCGTGGCTAACATTTGCTACTGGAAGTCTGGCATACCAGCATGTTGTCTTGACGATCTCAGGTTGAGACAGACTCTGTGATCAGCCTAAGATTAATTTCAAAGTGATACAAAGATATTTTAGTATAAATTATCCGATTTGTTAATACTCAGAACATCGACTGGACTTAAGTTGGTAAATTTCCAGCTTGCAAATGCTGTGGAGATTTTGATTAATAAAATTAGCAAAAATAACATGGGAATTTATTTTTTATTAAAAATTCCAGCTTGTTCTACAAAAAGGAAAGTTTCTTTGCCGTATGTCAGGCATGTAGAGTCAGGTCTCTTTATTCACAGCTGTGGAGCACTGTGGGAAACACATGGCATCTCTCTGGCCAACAGCTTCAGGGGAGGCACAAACAATGAATTAATATGCTCAGTATTTTTTGAGAAGAGCAACAGGCTCTGCTTGAGTCTCAGCAGGCTGGAGATTGCTTAAGTGGGCTTCTCTGCAGGCAATTTTTGCCCTTGAATGAAAGTCTGTAAATCTTTAATGGCAGCTATGCTCCTTTGCTTTTGCTGCCCAATTATTTTTCATGTATTTGGGTGTGCCTCTTGATTCTGTGAAATGATTTACATGTGTTAGTTTAGGAAATGACACTTGGAAAGAGAAGCTTGTGCTCTGTTAGCTGGAGCATTTCTCTCTTCCCATGCAGGACAGCATTTGCTGTTTTATAGATGTATCTGTAGTTCAATCCCCTGGAAAAAAAAAGGAGCAGGGAGGGCCATTTAATACTCTTACCACTTGCTCACCCACCTTTGAACACACATCAAAGAAGCAGTTCAAGGGGGAAAGAATAACTAGTTTATTTTCGTAGAGTAAGTTTGTAAGAGCAACGTAGTAGTCTGGTAACTGTGGCAACAAGGCAATCTGTTTGCTATTTGCTTTCATGTAGATTGAAAAAAAGGAAGTAATTTCTTCTAATAAAAATGTGTTTTTTCTCTGTTGATAAAATTATGGAAATTGTGCAAACAGGTTTAGAGCTGCTAAAAATGTTTTAGTGCACCGTACCACATCGTAACTAGTACCTTCGTGCAATATTTTCTTAACAAATAGTAGTTCTGGAATTTTATTGAAAAACTTAGTGTCAATGTTAATTTTAAATATTTTTCTTTGTACTGTGTAATTGAGTATTTATTTTTAATGAATTACTCTTTAAGCTCCTAAGTAATTTCTACCTGGAAATTTAGAAGGATGCCCTGATTAACTTGCACTAGAATGCTCTAAAAGGTGAAATAATAACATTGCCCTTTTATGCTATACTGTGAATAAATATGACAGATTAAGGTCAAAACAATTAGCCTAAGACTGCCAAAACAAGCTTGCTAAATTTGGTCAGTTTACTCAGGTTAATTTTCACTGCAGAGCACAGGCTTTGATTTAAGCAGTTAAAAAGAATCTGATGGCCACAAATTATAATTCAAATCCATGCATGGCCAAATGATAAAAATAATAACAGTGGCTGAAAATTCATTGGTGTTGCTATACAATTTGTCTCATTGTTAAGTTTTTAATAAAACCTTTCATCCATGATTATTGGCAGAAAAAGTGTGACTTAAGGTCACTTAAGGACTTGACTATGTTTTGAAAAACACATTAATTTGTCAAATGGCAGAGGCTAAGAAGTGACTGACAGAATACTTCTGATCCACAAAGAATACCTGTGTACTCCCTTCAGGCCAACAAATGTTTATCTTGCACCCTGTTTGGATAGCAATAAAAATAATAGTTAACTTCTGAGTATGTATCATTTTCAGTACTCAGGTGTTAGCACCATGCTTTACTAGTCAGTATCTCCTTCTGTACCTCATCAGGGCATGCCCATCAGAAAATTGCTCACTGCCTTGTTTCACATTATCAGTTTAATCAGCTAATGAGGAACACCTTGTAAACCATGCAATATAAGCTTCTTCTAAGGGCATACTCCCCTTTACCATTTCTTTCTAGACCTGTTCACTAAGGGCAGGCTTTCCCCTAGTAGGCAGATTTTCTAATACAGTCCTTACTGCTTATAGCTATCTGGTAGTAAGTAGACAATTTGGTGCAATAAAAACCCCCATGTTGTATTGTCACTGTCCCTGAAGCAGAAACATCCTTGGAAATCTTGGATACTTGCTGCTGCCTGGGTTTGACCTGCTTGCAAGTGCACACTCGTGATCTTCTAAGGTACAGAACAAAAGTATGTAAGACAGAATTTGGTTTTTCATATTATATTGTCCTCTGCTGTAGCTTAGCTGGTATCAGGGAAAGTACTCGATTCATAGCATTGCATGTAGGACCAGTTTCAGATTTTTTTTGACTTGCAGGCTGCACTCTTCTAAAGTTTTTTCTACGTTTATTTTTCAGTTGTGTTCAAGCAAAATAATCTACAAAATGCAGCCTAGGCAATCCAGTGTTTCTGGTAAGATTTTCTTCTCTAGCTGCTTGGGTGAAATTTTTTAGTGTGGACCTGCTTGAGGTAAGTGCTACTGTGGTGCAGAGTAGGCAGGCAAGAGACTGAAATTTTGATACTCGGATCTTGTTTGGTTGATATTCCTTATCTTTTGATACTGTCCTAGAAAAGGGATAAAAGTAACTGATTTAAATGCAACTATGCAAATCACTTTTAGTGTGTATGTGTGAATGCAGCTTGTGGAGGCTGGGTGGTGTTTAAAAATGCTGTGATAGGGTAATATAGTTTTTGGTAGCTAAGCCAAACTTCTGTCCCTAATATTGACGTATTTAAGATGCAATGGGAAAAATCCAGTTATCTGTGATAACTTATAGAGGTCTATGATAAGGAAGATATTGTTTAAATATTTATGGTGTCTAAGTGATGTAGCTGCCTGTGAGTTTATGTTCACTTTGAAAATGAGAGGTAGTCTTAGAATTAGGATTTTTAAATATTTTTATTCCAGACCAGAAAATCTTCTAAAAATCAAATATTTTTCTTTAGTTCAGAGCTCTAAAGCCAAATCAAGATGGCCTATCTGTCAAAGACTTGGACTTTTATTTTACTAGTTTGGTTAAATATGCTCTATCTACAAGTTTCCATGCATGTACACAGTCCACCTTCAGAATATTATTTTCACCTTTAACCTAAAGGGCAAGAAAACATCCCCACTGCTGAGGAAAGCAGGGAGGGAGACTCCCATGCAGCACACAGGTGTTTGCTGTTTAGGCTTCTGGTATAGCTTGTGACCTGACTCTCTGAAAACCCACGTACCAGTAAATCTATCTGCTGCTCTTTCTGTCTGAAGCTAAAAATAATAAGTTTTTTATGAGTGGTCCTTGCCAGGAGCCAAGAAAGGACGAAGCTCCCCTGTAGCACTGTAGTAATAGCCATGGTCTGCAACAATTTCAGTGTAGTTCTCTTGGAAGATCTATGCTGGTATATCATGTGTGTTTTATCTTATTCAGAATTGAGTTGACTGGAAAGAATGAGCTCAGTGAATGTATGTTAAAACTTGTTTTTTTGTTGTTTTTTTTTTTAATTCATAAAGTATTCCTTACTTTAAGTTGAATCTAACAAAGGTCAGAGAAAAGCTGGAGAAAAGGTTTAATAAAGATTAGGGAAGTTTAAAGAACAGAATTCAGTGTTTTCAGAGATAACTGTTTTTTGTTTTGATTTGTTCATGGAAAATAAGTTTAATTTCTATATGGACTGAGTTCACAATTGCTGGAAGACCTAACCAAAGTCACAGTGTAAATAATACTATAGCCAGCACTGATAACCTTATAGGTGCATAGTAAACCAGATCAATGAGCTAAACCATAGGAAACTAATGTGGCTGAAAAACACAAATGCTGGTGCAGTGCAGGAGACCTCAGGAACCATTAGCTCATGGTGGAGCTCGGGCGGCTGGTTATGGGGAAACAGCAACTGGCAATAGCAGTTTTTTGATGGAGCTTTCCATAGATTGGTCTTGGGATCAATCATGTTTAATACATTTATTAATGACCTTGGCACAGATATGAGTATGCTTATATGATTTGCTGAAGACGCAAAGCTAAGAGGGATTGTCAATAGGCTTGAGATGCCCTATAGGAAGAATTGTATAACCTTGATTATAGTAATAGAAATGAAATGAAATTCAATAGGACAAAGTGAAAGGTCCTTCCCCTGGGAGTTAACGGTAAGAATGCTAGTTATCTGCTGGGGACTAATTTTGCTGTGGGATACAGGCTTTTAATGTACAGTAGGTACTGTTGAGCCTTCTTATTCTTGTAGTTCTCTTTTAAGTTTATAAAGCAGGTTTTGTGATAACGAAAGAGTTAATGCATGTTGTGTTTGTAATAGTTTTTCTTAGGACAACTGTTAGTTGTGTGGCTTACCTGACTAGTGAGCTGTTAGGTGTATATGTGTGTAAGTATGTATACGGATGGGGTGACTGACACAACTGATCTCCTTGTATTTACCTGTGAGATAGGGAGAGGAAAGAAGGAGAGATGAATCAAGGAAAGAATATTCAGCATTCATAAACTTAATCTTGATCAGCAGCTCATTTACATATCAGCTGAATATATGGGGTTTTTTTTCCCCCTCAAGATCAGAGGGTTCCTGTAAGAGCTCGAGGAAAGCTTTGATGCTTCACTCTGGTGCTCCGGTCCCCAAACCCTTCACATGAGTAAACACAGGTCAGCACCGCAAGGCCCATGTAGCCCGTGGGTGTGTGGTTTGACTCACCGCCGTGGGCTCTCCACGGGCCGCAGCGCTTCAGGGAAATGTCCCCCGGCTCCCCCGTGCTCCTTCCACCCTCCCTGGCACCTCGAGCGGCTCCTCCTGCCCGACCGCGGTGCCGCAGGGCTGTTTTTCCACACTTTTTGGTTTTTCCCCTCACTGCTGGGCAGCGTTTGGCCCTTTCCTAAGGACCTGTTCCCTGAGGCGCCGCTGAGGGGAAGCCGAGCTGTAGCTGTAGCGGGGCCGTGTCCAGCAGGGGGCGCCCCGCCCGCTCCTCACAGAGCCGCCGGCGCCACCATGCTTGGGGAAAATGGTACCAAATGCCAGGAATTTGGGTAATCCACGGCACTGAGCGAGGTGTGTACCTCGTACCGTTTCTGGCAAACCACAAGAGGAAATAGAAAATGGCCCGTGACTGAGGCAATGCCGTCCTCCCCTCAGCTTCGAGGTGGGAGATGGCGGACAGGAGGGTGTGGCTCTGCAGCCTGTCAGGACGGCTGATCCCATGTCGGGACATTGCTGGAGGGGAAGAGGCAAACGCAACCCCAGCTTGTGTTCAGTGGGAAAGCTGACAAAATAGGTATGTAACTAAAGTTGCAGTGGTATGTTTAGTGTTACCAGTATGGCACACATTCAGAAGCCCCCTCCCTCCTCCTCCACCGCCAGTAATGCTCCTCTGGCTGCGTGGCAGCTGGTTTGGGGCACCAATCCAGCTGATAAGGTAGCGACTTTTGATCAGGACAGGGCAAGGGGGAATGGCTTTAAACTAAAAGAATGTATATTTAAAGCGGGTACAAGGAAGAAATATTTCAGTGAGGGTGGTGACACACTGGCGCAGGCTGCCCAGAGAAGCTGCGGATGCCCCATCCCTGGAGGTGTTCAAGGCCAGGCTGGACGTGGCCTTGGGCAACCAGGTCTAGTGGGAGGTGTCCCTGCCCATGGCAGGGGGGTTGGAACTCGATGGTCTTTAAGGTCCTTTCCAACCCAAACCATTCTATGATAACGACTGTGTCAGGGGAATATTGGAGTGGTTATGCTTCAAACTTGTTTAATATATTCATTAATGGCCTTGGCATAAATATTATGAGTACTTATAAAATCTGCTGAAAATGCAAAACGAAGAAGCTCTAGAGGCATAAACCTGCTGGCCCAGGAGGCCTTGTTCAGTTTGGGATGACCTGAAATTAATTTTTTATCTTTTTTTGGTCATTGAACTGAAACTCCATTTTTCACACTGTTCTAGTAATAACAGAATTTATTTGCAACGTGCTTTCCTGCCGTTAGTGCTGCTAGCAGGAGCAGAGAGGAAAGATGAACACCAATGTTTGTCTATTTCTGGAAGAAAGCATAAGACTAAAAGAAACCAAACAGGGAGAAAGCATGTTCAGGCTAGTAAAGAGTAAACACCATGGGGGGAAAAAAAAAAAAGTTATGCATTTTTCTAAAGCATCCCCACATTGATTTATCACAGTGGAGAATTTTCTTCAGGAGCAAAAGTCAAGTTTCATAAGTTTCTATCAAGGTCTTTAGAAACACATGTGATTGTTACTGTAATAATTTCTCATATCCATTGGAAATTTTGAAATTACTCAAGTGTAAAATTGTATGGTATGGGTGCACTTCCTCATGTACAGTGACCTGTGACTATCCTGCTTCATCTGCTCTGACTGGCAAGGGGGGATTACAAACAAAGCTCTGTGCTCCCTATTTGCCTAAAGGAGGCCAATGAACACATAAATACAGTATTTTGTACCAAAATAGATACAGGGATGAATAATCTCTAGATGGTGGGGGCTCCTGTTCGTTCTTGAGTTTGACTCCTTGTTGTGGTTTAGCCCTAGTTGGCAGCTAGGACTATGCAACTGCTCGTTCACTTCCACTGGTTGAGATGGGGAAGAGAATTGGAAGAGTTAAAGTGAGAAAACTTCTGCGTTGAGATAAAGACAATTTAATAGGCAAAGCAAAAGCCACATGCACAAGCAAAGCAAAACAAGCAATTCATTCACTGCTGCCCACTGGCAGGCAGGTGTTCAGCCATCTCCAGGGAATCCGGGCTCCATCATGCATAATGGTTAATTGGGAAGACAAATGCCATAACTCCGAACATCCCCCTGCCCCTTCCTCCTTCTTCCCCCAGATTTATATACTGAGCATGATGTCACATGGCATGGAATATTCCTTTGGTCATTTGGGGTCAGCTGTGCTGGCTGTGTCTCCTCCCAGCTTTTTGTGCACTCCCAGTCTACTTGCTGGTGGGGTGGTGTGAGAAGCAGAAAAGGCCTTGATTGCTTAGCAACAACTAAAAACATTAGTGTGCTATCAACACCATTTCTCATCCCAAATCCAAAGCATGGCACTATACCAGCTGCTAGTAAGACAGTCAGCTCTGTCCCGGCTGAAACCATGACATTCCTTCAGCATTCCGGGATCCACATGGCCACTTAGACATGCTAGATGAACAATAAAGTGCTGATTTGTTTTGAAAATCTTGGTATGAACAGCAGTGGACAAAGGAAGAGTTTGTTTCTGGCAGGTGTTTGGACCCCTGTGAGGTGTTTTAACTTTTTGCGGTGTTTAGACCACTGCAGGTAGGTACCAGCTGAGCAGATGTAAACCCCAAAAGGGTGGAGAGAGCAATGAGGGAAAGGGCAGGGAGGTTCAGAAGTAACCTCTGTAGCAGTTTTATATTCATGCTGAGGTGTTTGTTGTGTTAAGGGGAAAAGTAATTTGGCAGAAAATAAACCCCCTTGCGTTCTAACGCTCCCCACCAAGGTGGGAGGCTAGGTGCGGCTAGGTTTAAATTCTGAGTGATGCCCAATTCACCACTATCAGCTCAGGCGCGTTTAATATATTAAACTGTTATGATTCTGGATACACTAATAGGGGACTGCACCTTCAGCCTGGTCATGCTCATGGACTAACATGGCCACTCTTTGGTCGCGTTCAATGAGAAACCCACATGACTAGCTACTTAAACAGTGCAGTTTATTTAAGCAACAGATACACAAGTTCTTTTGGATTGCCAGTGATAGTGACTGTCTGCAAAGCATGTGCAAATACTAAAGATGTTAGTAATATAGCTTGGCTACAAATGCACTAAGTTATAAAACAACTCTATAGAGATTTCTAAGTTTCCTGGGGAAGCACTTGGTATAGCCGAGTGTTCGAATCTTACCCACAAGTGTCCTTACAGGGGGGAAGAGAGGCTCAGCCCATCAATTGATCCCAGAAGTCAAAGGCAGTCTTTGATGGAGTCCTCCTTGACTAGTTCACGATGGTGTCTTCCCTAATATTCCCTCTTTCTCGGGCTATTTTTATACTATTTTTTACCTTCAAGGTGGAGTTTGAGTGACTCTAGTCATAAATACCTTTATTATGACTGGTATAAAATTCACCTCTCATTTAAAGGTATAGTTTACAAAAAATTCAGGGCGCAGCCTCAAGGAGGAGTGGTCGCACCTTGGAGGCGGGTAGCCTTTGGGATGGAGGTGTGTTTTGGTATTATAATGACATTATAATGAGCAAAGTTCACACAAAGGACAGCATTTCGTCAAAATTTGACAAACTGTTGGCTCAGGGTAGTAAGTGTGCAGCTTTATCAGTTCCATAGGACCATCTCGTTCCCATATTTGCTGTATTATCACAGGGCTTGGCTGTGGAATCTCTACCCCACTCCACTCCCTGTGTTGCTTTGCGAGCAATATTGTACAGGGAATCGCACATGTAGTGGATTCTTAGCATACCAGCTGCGGCTGTTTTCTACCCTAGAAACCTTTTGATTTTATACCTTTCCTTAAGATGTGAACAATGCTGTATTATTGATCGTTTTAGTAACTATTCCACAGGTGCTGACCTGTTCTTTTAGTAAGTGCGCTTACCAGTGTGATCCTGGGCATGGTGTGGAAGGTCTGGTTGGGCTTGTAGCATAATTGATGGCTCTGGGTTTGGGTTTCAGCGTACCTCTGGCTTTGCAGTCACCTGAGCTTGCAAGCAGGATGTTTTGCTGGACTACTCTAGGACCAGCAGAGGTTGCCCATGTTGGCTGCCATGATAAGCACTACTTAGGGAGCACCCTAAGATAGTATTATAGCCTTTATGGAACTCCCACTTTAAAAAAAAAAAAATCTTACCAAGGGGAAGGCTTCAGTACTGTGTAACAGATGTGCTTTGGTAAGTGTGGGAGCGTATCTGATGGCTTTTGAGGTAATTTTTCTTTATTGTACATTTATAGCAGCTGTGTAACAATTATTGAATAATGGATATCTGCTTTCTCCAGAGTATGCAGAATTGATTTTTTTGGTGAATTACTGATTGGATTGATTTTATGCTTAAGACAGGATTGAACAATTAAGTGTATAAGTTACTTTGATCTCTCAGATACTTTGCTTGATCTACTGTGGCAAGCTAAAGCTTTAGCCATATTTATCATGACAATTACGGTATCTCGAAATGGAAAAGGCCTCTTAAGTCCTCTAGTCTTTCTCCTGACTGGACAGGAATTTTGCTACTATATGTTTTACTAGTGTGTTGTGTGTCGTCCCGTCCCCCGCCCTGACTTAACTTGTTAAGGGATGTGATTTTGTTTTTCTTCTCTCAGTAGATTTTTATTTTTTTTTTTTTTACAAGATACCAGTAGGTGGACTATATGAAGTACTTAAGTGAAAATTTCACTGGAGTTGTATCTGCTTCCCTTGGGAATAAACTTCATCTTAAGTCAGGATGTTTTTCCTGATATTCAGATTTGAGTCTCTTATAGTTTTGTTTGTTGCCTTTTAGGTACTCAGAGAGGAAGGTGGGGGGTGGGTGGGTGGCCCTGACTCTTGTTACTGTTAGTGGGATGGAGAGCTTGTAATTAGGTTGGAAAAGAATTAGACAGATGCTAAAGCAAAAGACAAGAAAGAAGCTTGAATCCGTAGAAAAGATGAGGAGGGATTCACAGTAGATTTGTCACAGTGTAAAGTGTACTCAAGTAGCTGTATTTTCTTTGCTTTCATGAAAAGGGACAGGAGGTGACCTCCTAGGTGCAGTATCCTACGTTTTCAGGGTGGATTTTTCACTTGTTGATTTCATATGAATAAGTAGACAGCCTTCTGTTCTGAATAAGTTGCTAAATACTTCAGTATTTACCTCCTGGACTCTTTCTCTCGCAGGTACTTGCACAATCATGGTGTTGTATTGTATTATTGATAGCACCCTAACATGCAGTTGCTTTTTTGCCCTCAGTCTATCCTTCCTCCTTGGTATTTATATACCATTACTGCAATATCCAAACACCTCACAGTCTTTATTGCTTTTTCCAATTCCCATATGAATCAGTCAAATGCAGTTCTTCTCATTTGAGAAGTACAGGTCTGAGGCACTTGAAAACTAAAGCCCATAAACTGAAAGACATTTAGGCACCTAAACGTGTAAAGTGCCTAATGTGATTTTTCTAAAGCATCCAAATACATTAAGCATCTAACTCCTGCTGACTGTGATGGAAGTTAAGTACCTAACTCATCCGGATGTTGTAGAAAAATGCGGATGGCTGCCAATCTGTCTCTCTTCATTTTTAGTTAGATAAATAGTTGAAAATACAAGTCTAGATGACTTGCTCTATGCTACACAGGGAGACCCCCAACTGATAATCTATTACATTAACTTTTTTTTTCTCCAGCTTTTCAGTTTTATATCAATTGGTTATTCTACTTATAAGATCATTTGTAATACTTTATCCTGAAATATTAAAAACATGGTACTTCAGCTATCAAATTTCTTAGCAATTCAGCATCAGTACCACACTTAGATTGAATCATGTTTAGATTATATTGCTCCTAAACCAGCTATTTTCTTAATGGCATTTATCAAAGCATTTTTGAAGTTGTTATGTCTAAATGCAGAGTATACTTATTCAGTTAGTAGTTGAGTAGGTAGGAAGGAGATTGTGTACTGACACTTAGGTTTCTGGATAAAAGCTATGTTTCATATTTCTGTTTTTAAAATCTTAATGGTATTTGATAAAGTGATAAAATATAACAGCTGCATTTTACACTCCTGAATTAAATCATTTAAGTCTGGGACACCGCATTATTGCGTCTTTATTGCAAGGTTTCTGGAAGCCTCCAGAGAGCCACAGGTGTGAGATGCATCTGGAGGCTCTGTGAAGCTCCTGGCAGGGGCCCCTCTGCACTCCAGCAGCTGCTCCATGCGCATTTCAGACATCCTCCATAAAGGGCATTTCCTTCCTTATGTAACCATCCTCCTGCCTCAAGGCAGAGCAGGAATAAGAAGCAGACCCAGACCCTGGGCACATCTGTTCTCTGGTCTGTGCCTTGCATTTTGGAGGTTGATGTCTGACCCCGCTGGACCAGCTCACCCTACTGTGTGCATTCAACCCCCAAAACCTATGGCTGCAACAAATCAATGCCTGGCACTGGCCTCCTGCCATCATGTCCATGGTGCAAGGCCTCTGTTTTAGACAAAGATCAGTCTTGGGCCTTAACCTTCACCCCATGTGTGCCCCCAGAGCAATTAAAAAAGCACCTGGCAAAGACAAGCCTGACTTCTAGCTGTGGCTGGGATATCCTGAAATGAGGCATTTAGCTGTGCCTGAATCATGGCTGGGCTATCTGAGCTTGGGGTGAGGGCTCTGGGCAGAAAAGGGACAGGGTCAGGAAATCACACTGGCACTTGCTTTCTCCAGATTACCCCCGAGAAACTGCTGGATTGGGTTTCTGTGGTAGTATTTATAAAACATTAAAGGTATAAAGTATCAGACACGTTCAGCTGCAAGGACCTCAACTTCAGGTGGTATGAGGGCTAAAAAGCAGTTACAGGTGTTAAATCAGTACCACTTAATGGTAATTTTACTTTAGACTGAACTCCAGCATCTGGTGGCTTGGAAGCAGGCAGCTAGACCTGTCCCCTGGCCAGCTGCGGATACTGGCCTCTGCCTACCCAGTAGGGCTTGTTTGGTACTGGATTTCTGATCTACTACAAAGATAATGCAATTAAGTTACCTGCATATGTTTAATACTGTAGTTCCTGTTGTAAAAAAATCTGTTCTCTCGAAATGAGAGACTCCTGAGTGTGTTCTGATTTGTGTTAGTCATCCATATTCAAACATTTTAAAAATTTTTCTTCTGTGTCACACTGTGGAAAGGACTTGCACTGAAAGATTAATATTAAAGGGGCTGCAACTTGCTAAAAGAAGCACCAAGTCACTTTATCAAGCAATAATTTGGTTTCCAAGTGGCTAAAACATGATTGAAGTCAAAATAATTTATATCAGCAAGCAACACTTCTGCAATTGAATTCAGATCTATTTATAGCCTACAGCATTAAAATTGCAATTAACCCCCCCACACTTTCTTTCAATGAAATAATTATTCATCTTCCACTTTCCAATTAATAGAATATCGTTGTATTTTTTTTACTAAGAAAATTTCTTGCTAAACTACTGGAAGTAGTTACCACTGTATTTTATTTTAGTCACCTATAGGACTTGATTAAAAAAAAAAAATCTGTCTTAAAAAGAATTTTGTAGGTAGCCCCTTCATATTGAACTGAAGTCACACTTCATCTTGAAATGGCTAAAATCTATTCTGGCAGTGGATTGTTTCCATAGTTTTATGTGGATAGAATTTAGGAATTTTTTAAATGATTGCATAACTTTTTCATGTCTTCTGCTGCTGGAACAAAACTGAATATATCTCTTAGACACATTCTTAAGACAGGCTGTTTCTGAAGTAAAGAAATGAAGAAAATCCAAACTGTAAAAACTGACTGTGCCTCCCGGTGGCAGTACAGTGCAATTCAGCTTTTCTGTCTGCTGGAAGGCAGACTATGACTAACTCAAGTGAGTAAGAGATTATGCAGAGTACGTTTTGCTGCATGAAACTTAGATTTTTCTCAACTCTGAAAGCAATCGGCACCACTTCCAATAGATAAATAAGCTCCAAAATTTTATCATAGAATGGTAGAGAAGGAAGACCTTAAAGATCATCTAGTTCCAGCCCCTTGCCCTGCCCAGGGATGCTTTCCACTTGACCAGGTTGCTCAGAGCCCCATCCAACCTGGCCTTGAACACCTCCAGGGATGGAGCATCCGCCACTTCCCTGGGCAACCTGTTCCAGTGTCTCGTCTCCCTCACAGTGAAGAGTTTCTTCCCAGTATCTAATCTAAATCTACCCTCTTCCAGTTTAAAACTGTTACCCCTTGTCCTATCACTACACTCCCTGATAAAGAGTCCCTCCCCATCTTTCCTGTAGGCCCCCTTTAAGTACTGGAAGGTGCTATAAAGTCTCCCCTGGAGTCTTCTCTTCTCCAGGCTGAACAACCCCAACTCTCTCAGCCTGTCTTCATAGGAGAGGTGCTCCAGCCCTCTGGTCATCTTTGTGGCCCTCCTCTGGACCTGCTCCAACAGGTCCATGTCCTTATGTTGGAGGCTCCAAAGCTGGATGCAGTCCTCCAGGTGAGGTCTCATGAGGGCAGAGTAGATGGGCAGAACCACCTTCCTCAACCTGCTAGCCACACTTCTTCTGATGCAGCCAAGGATGTGCTTAGCTTTCTGGGCTGCAAGCGCACATTGCTGGCTCAAGTTGAGCTTCTCATAAACCAACATCCCCAAGTCCTTCTCCTCAGGGCTGCTCTTAATCCATTCTCTGCCCAGCCTGTATTTGTTCTTGGGATTGCCCTGACCCATGTGCAGGACTTTGCACTTGGCCTTGTTGAACTTCATGAGGTTAGTACAGGTCCACCTCTCCAGCCTGTCCAGTTCCCTCTGGATGGCATCCCTTCCCTCCATCGTTTTGACTGCTCCACACAGCTTGGTGTCATTGGCAAACTTGCTGAGGGTGCCCTCAATCCCATTGTCCCACTGACAAAGATATTAAACAGCACCGGTCCCAATACTGAACCCTGAGGAATGCCACTCATCACTGGTTGCCACTTGGACATTGAGCTGTTGACCGCAACTCTGAGTGCAACCATCCAGCCAATTCCTTATCCACCAAGTGGTCCATTGGTCAAATCCGTGCCTCCAATTTGGAGACAAGGATGTCGTGTGGGCCAGTGTCAAATGCTTTGCACAAATCCAGCTAGATGATGTGAGTTGCTCTTCCCTTATCCACTGATGCTGGCTTTCATATTTAATGATATTTTGAGGAGTATAAGGATGAAAACATCATTCTTTTGTCTTATAGAATTCAAGTCTGGTTTTATTGTAAAATATGGCATATGCATGTGATATCAAGATAATATATTAAATGTGTCTTGGCTTTGTATGTTGCTGGAAATTGATGCCAATGATGCTGAAAGGAGACGGTTACAAATATTTAGCTGCAGCTTTTACTATGACATAGCCCAGAACAACCCCATACACCTCCCAGAGGAGGGAGGGTCTGTGTGGTCATCTAGTAAGACCGGGGCATGATTTGGCAGAAGACTGGTCTGTTAAAAAAGCCCAGGTTTCTGCTGGGGTGGGAGAAAGAGAGGGGAGAGGTGCCTCTTGGCAGGAATGGAAGAGTTATTTTCTGTGGTGAAAGGCTGATGCCACTGGCCATGCCATGGACCAGTTTTTAGGAATGAAATGAGGCTCCTACTTTGAAGTGCTGGCAGATGCCATCTTTTCTCACTGACCGTAGATTAAGCCCTTTGCGGGTTCGTTCCAGGTTTTCAAATATCCTTCTGGAAGTCCATGGAGACTTATAGATACTCAGGCAGATACAAGAAGGCTGGAGCAGAGGGAGTTTCATGTGCACATCATTTTCTTAATATTTTACAGGAGGAAACCTGCCATCGGCGTGCACTGTGGCTGCTTTTTTCCCCAAGCACATTTCACAGCATTGTTCCTGTGTTATGTTCACACAGTACTGCACCAGCTACCAAAAGACAGTGCCTATTTCTGTAGGTTGTTTTCTATCATCAAAGAATCTATGCTTAAAATAGAGTCCAAGAGAGATTACTGAGGTAGGTACAGCCTCTCTGCTTTTACCTCCTCTTGGGATGAAGTCTGGTTTGAGTTCCATTTTAGTGTCTTCTGATTTGCCTGAAGCATTTCTAAAGCATCCTAAAACATCATACTGTAATATCCAAGGTAATGAAAGTGTTTCTTACTATGCAATGAAGCTTGGTATAGTGCAAGGTCTCTAACTGCTCCTGAAGCCTCCAATGCAAAGAGCTGTTTTGCTGTACTGATTTTACTTTTCCTGCCCTTTAATTCTTTTGTAGTTGAATAGTCTGTAACTCATGAAGACATGAGGTTCCTACTTAATTGTACAATGAAAAGATTGTGCTGGGCAACAGCTGGGAGGCTCACAGCAAATGTGGAAAAGCATGCACCAAGAGCTTGCTTTGGAAAGTACTTCAAATTTAGAATTTCACTTTTGTAGTAGATGTGTGTTAAATAGCTAAAATTTCTTTTTTTCATTTGTTCTTCTTTCTCTGAATATAAAACTGTAATTCTGCCCCTAGTGGCTAAAACTTACTTTTCTGGAGATTACGAAGTTGTTTGAAATAACTGTTGCCTGTCATCTACAAACCTAAAACACTTTATGCTTTCTGTTCCCCATTTTTCAAAATAAGCAATGTTTCTAAAGTCAAACTGCATAAAGTATACATAAATGAAGAGGACTACCAAAATATACGTACCCTGTTAAATATTAAGATTTTTCCACTGATTCAGAAGATCTTTAATTTTGTTCATAGGAAACTTAACATGAAAAGACAGGCAAGATGTTTTTTTTTTTCATGAATTTTGTGGCAGGCTTTATCTGTTCATATCTTTTCTGATATACTCTAAGTAAAGCAACAGGAAAACTTTGTTCTATGAAAGTAAGTTGTACACATGGATGTGTAACCATGCTGCTATGGCAGATGAATACTAAAATTTGACTTTTTCAACTATTCAGAACTATTTGGAAATAAGTCAAAACTATTTCCTGTGGAAGAACATACATGTAGGGGAGACAGATTTTTTTTTTTTTTAATGCCGTCCTTAACTGAGATTTTCAGCTGAAAGGTGTGTTTTGAAACAGCAGTTATTTATGAGGCAGAGTTGATGTGGTAGAAGTTTGACTTCTCTAGTCATGACTTCAGTTGTTGGAGGTGGCTAAGATTGTGATCGCCACACCTATAATGACATTTTTTTCCAGAGCAAGTTTTCAATTATGTTTAAATAGTCCCTATTTGAAAAAGCAAAGCCTTCCGTATCTAAGATATATCATACTCTGGGGATGGGAAGTACTTGCTACTCTTCAACTTATCAAAGTTTGTTAAATGGTTTGTTCGCAGAATTACTGTGGCTGCTCAGCCATGTCTCTTATCTGCTTGCCTTGAAAAGAGGAAAAAGAAAAGAGCTATTTTTTTCTTGGGAGTGCATCACTGAGTTTCTCAGTGTGGCAGCTAATATAGACAATCAGACAGTTGTCTTGTGGAAAAATTGTTCAATGCATTCTGGTGAGAGGTGCTGGACCAGGTTTGGTAATTAACTGCTGTTAAGGAGTATTTTTGCCTGGCTCTGAAACTTGGTGCTGGGGCTCCTGTTGTATCATTAAGTGAAGAGGTGCAAAGGTCTACTTTGTTGTTAGTGGTCCTCACCTGTCTCTTAGTTTGTCTCATGTATTTGTCTGATTCCAGATGGATTTTTTTCTCAACTTGATTTATATCAGTTAAATTATGAAACATATTGCCAGTGGAGGCAAAAAAAGCATCCAGAAGTTACTATTTTCAGTTAAAAAATATATATGCATTTCTTATTCTGTGACAGCAGTTTTGTCATAAGCTGACTGAACTCCTCAGAGGAGCAAAAGCTGCAGGATGGTTGCTAATGTACCTTGCTTGAAAGGCTGTTGGAATGTCCTGACCTGTGGGAGATCCTGTCTGGTTATGGAGCAGGGGAAAACAAAAACCAACAAACTTGGAAAGGGAAAACCCAAAACCACTTCATGTAACTGTTTTGGAGAGTCTGTGTTCCCTAAAATTGAGAGGACAATGGGTTTGTCTCAGTATTTCTGAGTAAATAAAACCCACCCAGGTGTTTGCATTTCTTTAGCAGATTTGTCCTGTTACATCAAAAAATGCTTTTAAGCTATGTTTATATGTGGTGTGAAAATTCTGTCACTTACATTGCACTTAAGTCTTTTTTGAAGATTAGAGAGTAAAGGTTAACTTTTCCAAGGTTCAGCAGGGTAACTTGAAGGTCGTAGAAATCTCAGATCAAATTGGGAAATATTCT
The DNA here is from genome assembly GCA_008711295.1 of Anarhynchus alexandrinus. Taxonomy (NCBI): domain Eukaryota; kingdom Metazoa; phylum Chordata; class Aves; order Charadriiformes; family Charadriidae; genus Anarhynchus; species Anarhynchus alexandrinus. Next base: position 1,927,347 of record VUYV01000013.1, read on the forward strand.
TAGCGCTCCTGGAAGGTGAGATAGTGAGGGGCACATTCCCATTCACACTTGCCTTTTGTGGGTGTGGTTAGATTGTGAAGCAGCCTGAATATTTGCAGCTCCATCTAATTGTGAGAACATCAGACAATTAGAGTAGGAGAATTTCTACACGTGTCAGCAAGGGGCTCCGTCATTGCAAAAATATGAATGTAGATATTGCCTTTGACATTCGATGCAATGGCTGTTGCTGTCACGCAGAGTCTTTTCTTTCTACTTACATTACTGGATTTTGGGTCAGAGAGCCAGGACCTTCTCTAGTTAAAAGTGTACCTTTCTTTGTGAATGATCGGAAATAATCCCATTCTTCCATGTGTGTCTAATACTATGGCAGTAGTCTTGCATAGCATGTTGGGTCTTTCCCTTCAACATCTAGAGTTAGATTTGTACTTCAGTGGCAATAAATCAGGCTCTCTATCCATAACCTAAGCTTACGAAGCATACATCAAAATTTCTTTTCTGTTTTGCAAAGCCTTTTTGCTTTTTTAAATGTTTCTTCTCACTATACATTTTCTGTTCCTGCTGGTTGTATCTGCCAACTCTCAAAAAGCTGTCCACATACATGCTTTTCATTACATCACATCATCGCATCTGTTTTTGTCTTCTCTTGAAGCGTTTCATCTTCTATATTCATCTCCTGCTTAAATTCTTCAGAGGTTTGAATGACTGTACAGCCCTCACTTCATTTCTAGAATGACATTTCTTTGGCCAACCTTTCAGATATGTTTTGTCTGTCTTAGATAGGATGGAGGGCTATCCCTTCCCCACAGTACATGCTGGTTTGTTTTTTGGTTGTTTTCTTTTTTTTTTCACCTCCAAAGGCAGTTACTCATCTCCTTCCTGTAGTTGTCACAGATCATGTCCAGGTGAAACCTTATGTATAGAAATTATAGCTTTGACTGCAGCTAAAATTGTGTGGTGTTATCAGCACACTGTGTTCATGGGAAGTTGCAGTAGAGGAAAATGACAGATTTCTAGTGACTGGAGCCATAAAGTAGCATTCCTGATGGCAAATATTTGTGTGAGTCCTCTTTGGGCTGTGGGTTTTTGTAGTCTTCCTGGAAATAGACCAGAATTTGTGGAGAATGACTGAAGTTTATTGCTATGAGAAATACTGACAATTAAAAAAATATCTGGGCATTTTTTTTCTTGATTTTAAAATTGGATCTTGAGGGAGCTTAGTAAAAATTATGAAATACTGAGGTAACTGTACTACATTGTGAAGCTGATTCATGTAGAGCATCCCAAACATGAAGGTGCTGTTCCCTAGCTTTGCCCTTCTGATTTCATTTTGATATGACCCTTTGTAATTCTTGCAGGAGAGGTGATGGTGTTGTTTGTTGTTGCTGTTTTTTTTGTTCTTTTGGCAATATTTGTCCCACGGAGATCCCCACTTGTACCCTCCTTTTCTTCCACTTCTCTTTATATTCCCTCATTGGTGGGTCACTGGTGGACAAGAAGTTGACCATGAGCCAGCAATGTGCCCTTGTGGCCAAGAAGGCCAATGGTCTCCTGGGATTCATTAAAAAGACCATGGCCAGCAGGTCGAGGGAGGTCATCCTCCCCCTCTACTCTGCCCTGGTGAGGCCACATCTGGAGTACTGTGTCCAATTCTGGGCTCCCCACTTCAAGAAAGACAGAGAACTACTGGAGAGAGAGTCCAGCTGAGGGCTACGAAGATGATCAAGGGAATGGAGCACCTCTCTTCTGAGGAAGGGCTGAGACCTGGGTCTGTTTAGCCTGGAGAAGAGAAGACTGAGAGGGGATCTCATCAATGTTTATAAATATCTAAAGGGCGGGTGTCAAGAGGATGGGGCCAGACTCTTTTCAGTGGTGCCCCGTGACAGGACAAGGGGCAATGGGCACAAACTGGAACACAGGAAATTCCATCTGAACACGAAGGAAAATGTCATTACTTTGAGGGTGCCAGGGCAGCCTGTTCAGGGCTCATAGAGGTTGTGGAGTCTCCTTCTCTGGAGATATTCAAACCCCGCCTGGATGCGTTCCTGGGCAACCTGTTCTAGGTGAACCTGCTTTGGCAGGGGAGTTGGACTAGATGATTTCCACCTCCACCTTCAACCCCTACCATTCTGTGATTTCATCTTTCTTTTCCGTATTTCTCTTCTCCCCCTTATTCCATCAATCCCTTCCTAATGCTCCTTATAACCTCCTGTCACTTCTGGCAAGTGGTGTCCCACATGTCCTTGTGCATGTCTCCTCTACGTGGCTCAGGCTTCCCTTTTTCCCCACCTGCCCTATGGCACTATCAGCAAGATGCAGGTGGCTTTCTGGAAACCTATTTAAGACATCCTAATAATCTCTGAAAAACTTCACATCGACAAGAAAGCAGAAGGCAAAACAAGGGCATGGTCATTTAAATGGAAATGCTGAACAAGTAGCGAGTTGGAGAAATGAGCTTTAAAGTGCTGCAGTTAATTTGAATGTCTCTTTACCTTGATGTACAAAAATGTATTTAGAAGCAACTGTTTGAAGATGCATGTAATATTTAATGATAGGCATTTAGTCCTTGTGAAAGTTAATTATCAGAGCAGCCATTATAGCCAAGAACAACATATGTTTCCTCTGGAGTGCCTTTCTGAACTTGTCTAAACATTTTTATTCTTAGAAAGTCATGCTGGAAAGTCTGTGATGTCTCCAGAGAACTGTTGGCTAATATTCCCTGGCTCAGAAGGTACCCACTGCTGTTGGGTGTGCATTGTTAGGGTTTATCACCTTCATCTGTATAGGGCCACTTTCTTCTTTCTTTCTCAATTTGGCAATTGAGTAATGTGATTTAGTAATTATCCTTGTTAGTATCTGAAGACAATCAAACTGTTTTTGGTGTCAGAATGGTTCCTATCTGAGCTTTAGGTATTTTTACTTTTTGCTGATGCTTTACTTTCTTGATGTGCAGTGTGCTATTTCAGATAAAAACAAGAGAAATAGTTTATTTTAAAGGAGAATGGTCTAATGGTTGCACTGGTCCATGATGTCACTTATGAATGCCTGAAAGTAGATGCATCCCAGTCCTAAGCATCACGAAGTGCTTCCTAGGCAAAGAGGTGTGATGTGGAGTTTCTAGGAGTAACTCGCTGTATTGCTACCGGGGAAAAAAAAAATCACCTCAAATCAAACAATACTAGCTTGCAGTCAGGCCAGTGAATATACGCTAAGTATTTAGGTCTTTTTTTATGACTTTTTTGGGCGAGGAAGCATGCTAGTAAATAGATTACAATACCTTTTCTGTGATGTTGTAATCAACTATGGACATTTGGCAGGCCTACAAGTTTCTGTTGAACTCCTTAGGTAACATAGTTCTTTCTAACAAACTTTTCATTATTTGTCTAGAGCCTCATTAGCCTCATCCTTATTACAATCTAAAGGATTTTTTCCCACAAAAGTGACCCTCTGGGATAACTATGAAGTGGAAAAGGCCTTACAAGTTTGAGATTACCAAGCCATCAAAGTAGTTTTGGAGGAAAGAAATCCAGTCTTTACTTACAGTGACTGAACTGTAAATGCACTACTAAAGGACAATTTTCTTTAGGAATTAATTTCTTTAGAAAGTCTCAGATTCAGAACCTATTCAGACTTTTAATGGTGGCTATTTTTACCTTCTGAATGAGAATCTATTTGTAAATGAAATTTGGTTGCCAGTTGCTGGCAGCAGTGCACTCCTGTTGAAATGTTTGCTGGGAAGTTATGCTCTTTCAGCAGTCTCTGCAGTTACTTTTGCTAGTCCAGTCCAATGAGATGTTCTGAATTTAATTTGATCAAATATTTGTTTTTAATATAACATTTAGATTTGGGAAGTAAATGAAGCTTCTATAGATATGCACTGTTGAAGGATGTTGTTATTTATTCAGTTTATAAATCAGCCCTGTTTTGTGCTGCTGAATGTAATCCAAACATTGGCAAAAAAAAAATAATGGTAACATACATCATTGCTGCATAATTTTAAGGCATTTTATAGCCTGGAAAATGTGGTGGATTCTATAAAAGTGACAAATGACACAACACTGTAATAAATAGCCATAGTTTATGCATTGTGAATTGGAGTTTAGATTCAAATGGAAATTTTTTCCAGCAGATTGGATATGAATTCAATCTCACAACCTCTCTACACAAATTATTATGATTTCTATATATTTTTCTGTATTCTAATCAATGATGGTATGCGCATTCTATTTAATATAAATACAGTAAAACTTATATTTAAAAGGTGTATGAAATCAGTTTCTATGACTATAATACATTGAAATGTATCTTACATGTATATATCTCCAACTATAGGACAAACTGTCTTGACTTAATTCATAATGACTGATTTATTGTCTGTTTGGAATGCTTGGCTTTTAGTGAGTTTGTTAGTGAATGACTCCGGTATGTGCTGCATCTTTATCGTGGTAATTAAATCCATCTTAGTGGAAAAAATTCTATTTCCACTTTCACTTAACATAAATATTTACAAGAATAAAGTTGTTTGAAACTCTTAAACTTATTAAAATGTAGGATAACTCTTTTGGAAAACAATGTTCCAGTGGTAGTCTTATTAATATTGGACAGCTGGATTACAGTTAGAGTATTTGTGGTTGATTTTTTTTCTTTGTATTAAATGAAAAAGCATTGGTAAGTATTTTTTTTTGGCTACAAAGAATTGTTAGGAGGTAGAAAACTGTGAACCAGTATTAGACTTGATACCTCATGGCTAATTAAGCAATGTAATCAGTAATCATAAGGCTCAAATAAAATCTGTGGGCTTTGCTAAATTATTCCATGAGTAGCTTGACTTACAGAATATCAACTAATTATAGTTTGTATGGAATATTTTCATGACTGTATAGTTCTTCCCAAATGAAAAGTAAACTTTGCCTGCAATTATATTACTGTTTACCAGACTAGAACAGATTCTACTCAGCCTTGAACAAAATTAACTTCTAATGGTGCATCACATTCAAGATTAAAACTTCACCACTGTGGCTGAATCAGCTTGAGTTGGTGTTAGTGGCACAAAAGTCTTTCAGGTGGGCTCCATTTAAGGGAAATATGGCAAGTCCACATAATGCCGATATGCTCTGTGACAGATAGGAAAAATACACCATACTAAAAGAAAACGGTTTCTAATCATATCAGTTAAACCAGTATGGTTGGGTCACAACCCATTGCAATACACTGCAATGTAACGTATCTGAAAATTAACTAAACTCTTTGGAGAATGTTTTGCATAGAAGTTGTCATATCAGGCTGGGCTGTACCAGATCTAATTGGGTGTTCTGCTGGCACCTGTTTTAAGCAACCCGATGGTCAAGAGAAAGGTAAAAATAATCCTGTTACAGGAACTGGCAACTTGCCTTTGGAAAACTGGTCCCGTCTGCCAGAGGTTACCTGGCAGTAGTGGTTGCAAACTTCAAAATTTTCATTAAATCCTTAGTTGTACTTCTAGATGTTTCAGTACTGCTCTAAGAAAACCAATCCCACATAGGCTGCACAAAATTACATTTACGCATTGAGGAATTAAGTTGAGGAAAAGATCCAGTATCAACAAAATAATTACTCATATGGACTGGAGAAGTAATATTTTGGATGAAGTAGTAAAATTAACAGTGAAATGACTGAGAAAATCAATCAGAATGTTTAAAGTCTGCCTTTTAAATGTTTGTAAATTAAGCACCTGTGCAACTAGTCATGTGTGTTTTTAAGAATTTTTAGGTTTACTGTAGCATATATAAATATGGGGAAATTGCCAAAAGGTAAAAAAGATGTGTAAATCAGGTTATTGAAGGATGTAAGGAACAAATGATCAAAACAAAATGCAATCTGCAAAAGAATGGTAAGAAACATACTGGAGAGCACAAAATTAATATGAATTTCTCCTCTATCTCCTCTGTATCTTAGAAAGCTTGAAGTAGCACAATGCTCTGCGAAGAAGGCTACAATAGGCTTTCAGTATAGTAGCGTTTAGAAGCTAGTAAGTGTACTATAAAGATGTAAAGCTTCCTGTGATTTGAATACATAAATCCCTAAGGACATGCTATTCCAAGTTTTGTGACCGTTTAAGCTCCAGGTCAGTAAATCACTTGAACTTGTGCTTCATTCAGTTTAAGAGGACTTATTTGAATATAAGCGGAGCACTTTGACTCAAGGCAGCGTATGTGCTCAAATGTTCCTTGAAATCAATTCATTTGTTTGACTTCAAATTGCCATAATTTAACATTTTTTTTTCATTTAAAGGCAGCGCAGTTCTGCACTTTGAGTGCTCAGAGAATCAGTTTCTAAGCAAAAGTATCCAACCCATGTAATAGTGTCCAATGCTTCCCTATCTAGGAAGGTGAAAACAGTACCTAAAGCAGAATCCTTTGGACTTGAAACTCCAGCAGCTGTTAAAGTATATTTTTGGCTCAAGTGTATGTTTGACCTATTGCACTTATTCTAGAATGCCAAAACACCAATAATTTTAATTTTTCCCTGTCCATGACAACCATAAACAGACACTAAAAATGTGAATAAATATATTGACTCTAAATGGCCAATTAAAAAGTGCTGTAGAAATGGCACATTTCTTCATGTAAATAACTAACTTGGCAGATTATTAAGCCAATAATCTCCAGTTTTCAGAGCCAGCTGATCTGGTGTAAATCTGTGGCTTTGCACGCTGTTTCCTGGCAGTCCTGAAGCTGGATTTCAGAGCTGACTGAGGATGGTAAAGCCCTGCCACATCTGCAGGAGGGCTCTGGCTCTGCTGCCATCTGCTAATGCTGGTAGCTGGTGCTGCTTCATAGTTTGAAACAAAACTGCAAAACCAACCCAGTTAACAGAGCAACAGTGATTTTTTTTTATTATTATTTTTAGCTTTTATTGTAAGTGTTGAACACTATAATACATCTATATTATGTATTTAGATGGTTTTTTTGCATACTGTTTTTCTCTCTTGAAGAGCGATTTGTTTCTAGGTAGATGCTAATGGTTTTGCTTACTGTATCTAAACGTGGAAAGATGACCTCAGTCCAGAAACAGTTGGGAGATTTGCATTTTTAGAGTACTTTGCGCTGCATTTCTACAGCTAAGAGGCAAAAACAAGCTACGTATACTGTGTTCCTCCTCATATTACTGGCAGAAAGTAGTGTAAAGCGATGCATTGTGAAAAGTTCAACAGGTTTTTGTGGTATGTGCAACTGCAATGCTGAGGTGCTTATATCTTCTTTTATGTTTTTGAAGATTTATTGCAAAATAAATTCATGCGAGTTGAGAGTTAAAGATACCTTTTATTCCTGTAGCTCCAAGTAGTCAGTGAAATGAAAGTTTATTCATAATGAACTTATTTGAACACTTTGCTTTTTTCCAAGAGGCTTGCTTAGTGTGAAGTAAGCCATTTTAGACTGAGTGTGTAGTTGTTCATTAAGTATGAAAAAACATCTTCAAATGTTGACATTACAGGGTTCTTATGAAGTAAAAGGAAATTCACCCTGCTGCTCTGTTGCTTATACATTCATAATTTGTCTTGAGTAAATGATCAAATGTATTTAAATATGTAATGAATTATTTTGCTTTAAGAAAAGCCTTCATGGAATTATTAGCTGCTTTTATTTTTGCTGCTCTTTTAATTTATTTTTATTTGATCAACTGGCAAAGATGTCACTGTGCCCAGATCTTGTAGCTGTGTCTCCCTTGATGGCAATTCTCGTTTCAGTTTTTCAAAGTAATCTTGACAAGTAAAAATGTATACTAGTACTTTACTTTTTCATATGAAGCTGTTATCTAAAATATCCATTAGTGAAAAGCTTTTCAGTTGCTTAATAAACCCCTTAGCTGAGCATCACCAGGGATCTGATGGGGAGGTTAAGGAGGAAGGTGGCATTTAGATTTCAGGGGGCTGAGATCCACTGTCAGATCAAACACAGTCATGGGGCAAGAAGTGGGGGAGATCCCACCTGACACTTCATGTTTAACTGATCTCTGGGCTATATCTAGCCAGGATTGTGCTAGAGCAATCAATCAATCAGCTGTCCCACCTTCACACATACTGCAAACCAGCCTTTTTCACAAGAACACTAGTGTCATCAGCTTTGAATATACAAATGAAATTTTAAGACTGAGTTAAGATGTTGAAGCAGGAGTTGTTAAATGGACTCAAAGAGCTGGTATAACTAACAGTTGAAATTGCTGTTCTCTCTAACTTTGTAAATCTTGATGCTGTTAAGGGCATCACTGCCACAGTGAAGTAGCACATGATAAGAAAACACATGCACTGCTGAAACTCAAAAACATCCATGTAAGTCACAGTAAATACCCTACCTTGTGTCTGAGGGACTCGTGGGTGGAGGCCAGTGGGAGTGGAAATTATTTAATGCATAGCAAACATGAAGGACAACCAGAGATTGAAAGAAAGGGCAGAGAGGAGAACTTAGGTTAAAAAGAAAAGGCCTATGGGAAATTGGAGGCGATAGTGTGTTGAACTGCTTTGATTTAGTTGCTGCATTCCTGGCAGTAATAGACTTATCTCCAATGTATTCTCTGGGGATACAGGTACAAAGCATGGATCTTGTACTGTTTTCTAAAGTGGCTTTTTGTGACTGCACAGTAAATTTAACAGCAGAGTTTAGGAGAAGGTTAGAAATTGTGAAGTCGAGATGCAATTCAAGATGAGACATGCGAAGGATGAGTGGGGCAGGTCCTGGTGTAGCCTAATGCTGGTGGCTTTGACAGTAACTTCCCGAGGGATTGATGCAGCTGCATAGTGGTAGGTCTTTACAGTGGGAAGAGGGTTGTACTGGCATCCATATGGGACACCTATTATAGACCATGGCTGTGGTCTGGTTGTGGGATTAAGCGCCCATCAGCAGCCTGATGTGTGCCTTTGGGGTGCCCTGGGAGTGTGCCAGCCTGCCTACTTGGTGCTGTAACCCCAACTTGGTGAGCCGTGGGGGGGGAAATGGGATTCCCTCAAAAATGCATTCCCAGCCCAAGCTAAAATGTTGGTGTAGATGAACTCGTTAGCTGTAACGTGAAAAGTTTGCCTTATGACCTCCTGTTGTCCCGTCCCCCCCGTCCCCCCCCCATTGTATCCCTATTGAGATTGGGACTCTGGCCTTAGCAGTGGGTCTAGAAGATCAGGGCAAGGAAATTATGTTTTATTTCACCACTTTGTGAATCTCTTTACTTCTGTGTAATCAATCGGTGGATCTACTCAATTGAGTAATGGCTTGCTGATGTATACAACCACAATTTGTATATACTTGTCTATATGCAATATAGATATATTTGGAAAATTAATTTAAAGTTTTATTGCAGCAAATATTTACTGTACCAAAATATCTTCTTTATTAAAAGGTATTAATATCATGAACTATATTTATCTGTATAATCATTGCTTTTACAAGATGAACCCCTATAAATATATGTATTCTAATAATTTGTTGAATTCTTAGAAAGTAAATTGACTAAAAAGGCCTTAGGCAAAAATAAAGATGATTGCTGAATTCTCATCATTAATTTTTAATTGTACAAAAAATTAGTATCTGATCATTTGCCGTATTATGCTGAGGGATTAGAGCTGCACAACAAAGCCCTGGAAGTAAAGGAATCTGACATCAGTTTTGGGTGATGGCCTACTCAAACACTTCTAATGCAGTTCTCATGATTAATTCTGCTTTCTTAAACTCTTTCCTATAGCTCAGTAACAGGAGTTTGGAAAGAAATCCACAGCAGGTTGCATACTGTACTTTCATGTACAAACTGTATTTCAGGTCATAACAGGCCAGAAATGTCTTGTCCTGAAGTGGGGGAAGCCATGGGAAGATGCGTGTTTTAATCGAAAGAATTAATGTCAGAAAATCAGAAATCTCTGTCCCAGTGTCTTTTAGGTTCAGGTGTCAGCATCCTCCCTACAGGAAAGCTGCTTCTTTGTGTAGAGCCACTAATGGGGTACCTGGGGAAGGAGCTTGCTTTCATGACTCTGTTGTGTTTTTTTTTTAAAAAAAAATCAAAACATTTAGTTGCTTGCTTATTAAGCCAACCAAAATGTTAGATAAAGGACTGTCATTAACAGTGAATATATACCTGAAGGGAAATAGGAGGTCGAATGAATAAGGCCTGAATCGAAGACTGTGGTCAAAGTTCAAGAAAATGTCTGAAAGACCCAAAAAAGAGGTTCCCCACCTCCCCAGTGAGAAAAGGGCAGGGAGATTGGCCCCGATGTTTGGGAGTGGTGGTAGCCCTCCAGCCTGGCTTGCTGAGCGGCATGGTCAGGTACCTCTACCCCTGCTATTGAGGTTCACCTATTCTTCCTCAGTGAATTTTCTTGTAGAAGCACATAGAAGTATATAAGCCAAAATATAAACATGCTGGATTTTTGCCAGGCTTGGTGATTTTGGGATAAGTCCCTCTTCATGTGAGAATTGGCACGATCACAGAAAACTGTGGAGGAGCATAGAAAGAATTGCTTCTTATCCAGTAGTAAGAATAAAAGAATAGTTACTGTTTCTCAAAGGTATAAAATATCTTTACTTGGCTATTGAGATTCTGCCTACCCTTCCACTTGGCTGTTTGTTAGATATTTAATGCTCATCCTTAGAAGTAAATGGTTATCTAAAAATAATGTGAAAACAATCTGTCAACTATGATACTTCACTATTATAAGTTCATTGGACTAAACTTGTGCTTATGAGTTTGATGTGGTTCTGACATATATAAAACTTTCATCCGTTTCCCCCGCTTGCTGTGAATCTGGGCAGGATTAGGCATCATGTACATTTGTTCTAACAGTTTTAAAATCTGTCTCGTACCTCCATTTTGTCAGAGAAGTGAGTTTTGGTAGTTTCTGCACAGTCCTGTGACAAAACAGAGTGGGAAGGGTGTTGGGCAGAGGCGTCTGTCTCTCTGCGCTCCTACCACATTCCCAGTCCCTTTGCAGTCATGGAAAAGGACAGGATGAAGGCAGTGCTCACAGGCATATACGGTCAGAGGATCAGGGGTAACTTTACTGGGATGAACTCTTCCTGGTAGGTAGCAAAAGGGGTCAGAGCAGGCACAGCTGTTATCCCCCTAACTGTTTCTCCTGACACTTCCCCAAGTAGAAATCCTGTCTTATAAAGACCAAACTGCTCCATAGACCTTTATTTCAGATATTGCCAGGTGGCTTAATCTTTTACTTATTGAGGCAGATCATTTAAGTTGTTTCCCTATAAGCAACTTGACTGGTCAGAAAAAATGTGTCCTGTTCAGAAATCACATCTTTATACACGCTTTGGCACCTGTTGTGCACAATAACAAATCCTCTGTGGACATGGTTCCAACAGGCAACAATAGAGACTCAAAACAGTAGGAAACATGGTTTCACTTTTTTAGCTGGTCTAGGAGGTAATTGTATGAGCTGAGTAATGTTAGCCCAGCCAGAAGTGACTAATCCACTAATGCATTTATGATGATTTTGTGTTGAGGAGATGCTGAAGGTTAGTTACTGCTAAAGCAAATGTATGTGTATGTATTTTCAGCTAATAGGGTCCACTTAGATGGATTTGTTTGTGGAACGCAAGGTTTTCCCGTTTAAATGTTACTTAAACTAAATTGCTTGTGGTAGCGTGGGAATGAAAAATCTTATTTGTTACCCACACTTAGGAGTCAGATAACATTTAATAATTTTAAATTACCGGTAAAATTATACTGGTTTGAATTGTAAGGATATGAGATTAAAATAATCTCCTATAAGGACAGAAGATAGCTTAACATTTATAGGGCCTCAATCATTCTGCCATATGAGGAAAGTGCATTTTATCCATTTGATTTTTTTTAAACTTTGATGTGATGGAGTTTGGTTTCGCTGATTCATTTTGGTTCTCATGTTTCACATGAAGGAGAGAATCACCGTGATAAATTGATATATTATGGATTTGATGAATGGTTACTTCCTATTCTGTGTAATTATCAGGCAGTAGTTTCAATGAAAGATGCTGGGAAATGAAACTTTTCACTTCAGATAACCATCCACCGTGTCTGGCAAGAAAAATGGATCTCTATTTTCGACATATTACTGTGGATCAAGGCCAACAGAGGGAGGGCAACTGTTTGTAAGTTGTGAAGGATAAGGGTGCATTTGAAAAAGTGTGTCGTGGTTTAACCCCAGCTGGCAACTACGACCACACAGCCACTTCCTCACTCTCCCCGGTTGGGATGGGGGAGAGAATCAGAAAAGTAAAAAGTGAAAAAACTTGTGCATTGAGATAAAGACAATAGGTAAAGCAAAAGCCATGTGCACAAGCAAAGCAAAACAAGGAATTCATTCACTGCTCCCCATCGGCGGGCAGGTGTTCAGGCATCTCCAGGGAATCCAGGCTCTATCATGCATAACGGTTACTTGGGAAGACAAATGTCATGACTCCGAACATTCCCCCCCCCTTCCTTCTTCTTCCCCCAGATTTTTTTCCAGATCTTGATGTCTCCTATCCTGCCAGACTTCTTTTGTCTTTTGTTGTCTCCTTTTCTGGTGCTGCTTCCC
>VUYV01000013.1:1939961-2120756 GCA_008711295.1 Anarhynchus alexandrinus
AGCAGAAAAGGCCTTGATTGCTTAGCAACAACTAAAAACATTAGTGTGCTATCAACACCATTTCTCATCCCAAATCCAAAGCATGGCACTATACCAGCTGCTAGTAAGAAAGTCAACTCTATCTCAGCTGGAACCATGACAAAGTGCCTGTCTAAATGAAGTTGTGAAAGAAATTCTGATGAAAAATAAATGTACGTGCAGTGCTGAGAAACCTGATTGTTTAAGAAAGCTGGTTTTAATTCATATCTGGCAGGGAAAGGCTTAACCATTTATAAAAGGCACCCAAATGTAGTGGTAGCCATTACATTTTTGATCATATAGATAAGAGGTATCTCATCCATTAAGAAGTGGGTAGGCTCTTAGAGGGATGCAAAAGGGACTCTGCATGTCTTTCAGAGGGGCCATGTACAGCCTGTGGTTCTCATGAATAAAGGCATCATCCATGCAATCTCAGTGCTCACAGAAGTTGCTCTGATGCTACTTTTGGGGTTGTTTGATCCAGAATGCGCAGATGGTATGCTTGGAAGAGCACACACATTGTTTTTCCAAATTTTGAGAGATGGTTGTGGGGAAACATGGTGCAAGCGGAGCAAATAGGAATACCAGGACTCAGTCACTACATTTGTGTTTGTATTTGTCAGCTTTGCAAGTGCTTAGATAACAATGGAAGCATTTTGGAGAATGTGACTATTCTTAGAGACATTTTGGTCTTATTACTGTAGTGGGTTGTATGCAACTAGCAGATCTAATAATAGCACATGAACTGAGTTTACTGTGAATGGAAGTAGGATAAGAGATTGTTATATTCAGATGAAGCCTATGATAACATTAAGGTGTTTGTTTCTAATGACTCCAAGTCTCAAGGACAGTTTCCTTTGTTAGCGAAAAGCAAAATTTGTCAACATCAACGAGAAAAATTTTGAAGTGTTAACAAATGTTCATGAGGATTAATTCAGGAAGAATAAAATTAATATTTTTGTCTTAGATTACTTTAGTCATCTATGATTTTAGTATTTTAGTGTCATGTTCCTAATTTTCAGTTCATTTCTAAAAAGACTTGTGTTGGTAATGTCAATTGGTTATTGTATTGCATTAAAAGCAGGAGAAATAGCAGACCAGGTACCAGCTTTGCCAGTGTTTACTTCACCTCTTGTTATAAATCCTGTTAGAATCATAAGCAGTTTGTCTTTTGCAGTGTTTTAGGGAAAAGTTCTTTCCTGCAGAATTGCACCAAGGCTTACAAGAATTGATGTTCACCTTTCCTATGTTAAGAACCATTACAAAAGATAGATAAAATATTCAATTTGTACAAAAGTGTTTCTTTTCAAATGCTATGTTATGACTTAAGATATGGCAATGTTCTGTACTATAAAAATAATTTTGGGAAAACGTATTCATCTATCAATTTGTGAGGACTGAGAAGTTCTGTGGGCTCGACCAGTTGAGCTATGGTGAATGGGAATTGGCTCTGTGTCTTCAGCATTATCTAGTCATTTCCTCATACATAGATCTTCATTTTAAACTACCTCTAGATTTTACTGCAGCTTAAAAAAATAATAATTTTTGTCTTTTCAATTTGTCTCCTTGCTCCTTTAAAGCATATTTAGAGCAAATCCAGTAGAACAAAAATCACCTTTTTCTTTTCAATTTTTCTTAGCCTTATAAGAGCTACCTCATGGGGTGGGGGTGAGGAGTGGAATATTTCTTCTTTTCAATTAGTCTTTTCATTTTTTTTTTAAGGCTTGGATGTAGAAAAACCTAGAGAATCATCTATCCTTGATAGTATTGTATTTGCTTAAAGGACCACCCATTCTATGGAGTGTACATCTGTGTAAGCGGAGAGAGATGAGTGGTGAAGAATATTTAAAATTGTATGTGAAAGTTATTTAAAAAAATGTTTTTTTTTGTAGTGACTGATATTTAGAAACATCAACAAATCTTTACTTATAAGTTCTGTTGACTTATGTGAAAACTTTGTGTGTGAGGGAAGGTTTAACACCTGGGGTCTGAGTGAGAAACAGCTGCCACAGAGGAGGTTCTTCTAGGCTTAGGTAGAATGGAACTAGTTGGATTAACAGCTGTGCTGCGATGCTGTAAGTCTTCACTCCGGACTTGCAAGTAAACTTCCATGGTTTAAAAAAAATCTAACTGTGAGAATTTAGTGATTTGTACCATGGAAGAGCTTACAGTTTATCAGCAATTAGATGGTGAAGAAAAACCAGTTATCAGAATAACTATTCATAATCATATTTGTCTAGCAGTCCCCAGATCAGGGCTGTAGAGGCCACTGAGCAAGTATTTCCATTAGCCATGACAGCACAGAGGCCTGTTCTCCTGGGATTTTATAGCCTGAGGATGAGATTGTATGTTGATTTCTGAATCTGTAGTAAAGAGTGAACCTAAGATGCAGGCTTTCAGTGGGAGCACTTCCTCTGTTCCTTCCTACAGAAGATGGGAAATTTGTTGCCAGATTTGGTTGAGACTCATGTAGGCCCAAACCATGTTGGGGTGAGGACAAAATGTCTAATGGACATCATAGGCACCATGTCCATGTGCAGAACTTAGGCCTCATTTTCAAGCTGCTCCTATACTTCTATTTTAAGAATAGATGGAACAGGGAACTCCACAGTGAACTGTTGAAAAGGAATTATTACCTTATGGTGTGACATTCCAGTAAACTGAAATTCGAGGGCTATGCTGTTACAGGAGAAAAATAACGAACAATCAACTACAATATCTGTGCTAGAGATATAGTACTGGAAGTGAAGCTTAAGGATATAATAATGTGGAGTTGTAAAAAAAAAATAAATACAGTTATTATGAAACAATAATTCTCTTAATACAAAGATTTGGTTACGCTTCAGTTTGAATAAACTAAATGAGGCATATCATATTTTAATGTTATGATAGTATAAAATATGTATTAGGACAAGAGTGAGTTTGGTTAAAAAATTATAGCAATTACATAAAGGAAAAAACATAACTACTCATCTTTATAGAATGGTGTAAGAACTGAGGAGAATTGTCATTGCAGAACTTTTTGTTGCGATGTGTGTTTTGATGGAAAAGAATAAAAAAGTGTTTTTTAACATGGAACTATTTTTGTATTTCTCTTGTAATTAACAACAAATGTTCTTTAACTCAGTTTGAATGAGAACTGAGTTGAGTGATTGTCTAAAGTTCCCATAGCTATGAATTTATATTTTTACAGGAATTCAGTTATGTAGGACTTCTGTTTTCAGAGAGCATACTAGTAGATTATTTTACGCACAGAAGCATATGTTATTTTCATGTTCTGTGGATTTTGAGGAAATGAAGCAACAAACTGCAATGATGAAGAAAGAGAAATGGCTATACTGGCAATATGATTAGAAATAGCATGCTTGCTGCATACTGAGGAGCACATTTTCAGCAGCCTTTGTAGAAAAAGGGATTAAAAGGATAACAATTATGAGTGTTTTCAAATGTAAATTAATGTCACTGTCTTCATACTTTGCTTTCTCAAGTTGTACATTTTTTTTTTGAACTCCACAGACTTTGGGCCTCATTTCACATAAATTGGTCACCACAGTTTGGATATTAAAGGTCTGATATTGCAGGTCTGCATCAGTGGTTATTTTTCTTCATTCTATGGTTTGTATCATAGTCTTAATATTCTGTTTATTAATAGAACAGCTGCTTATGCTGTAGGGTTTCCCTGGAAGAGTGCATTGGCCACCTTTCTCCACTAGGGTGTACAAACAGCCTGTGCAACTCCAGGCGTTGGGATAAACATGATCTTAATTCTGCATAAATTTCAATAGTAACAAGCCAGTCCAAATTAATCATTATTCTCTAAAACAAGCAAGCAGATGGAAAGACGTTGATTTCTGAAGCAGAAATTGCTCAAAAAAAAAATATCTAGAAAACATTGCATTTCAGAGTAACTTAAAAGCATATATTTCAGTCTCTACAGCCCCTGGAATCTTGACATATTGTAAATGTTACCATGCATTTCAAATCTCTTGAAAGCTACCATCTATTATGGTGAGATTAAAGGACCGAGAGCATCATTTGAGAAAATCACATATAAATCTATTTTGAGTGGATCCCTCAAACATGTTGAGCAGGATACTTAAAAGGTAATTATCTATCTATACATATAGGAGTACCAATCTTTATTCCTCTGCTGGAGTTAACCTGAATATTTTAATGATAAATAGGATAAGAACCATAGCTAGAATCTGTAAAAGCGAAGTCCTCACAAGTGACTATGGCTTTGATGACTTGAATTATTTTTTTTCCCAAGCTTAAGTTACCTTTAAAGGCTTATTTTCTAGAGCATCCTTATTTTACAGTTGGATTTGAACCACTATCTGCTTTAGTATGTACTAGTGAAATGGTAACCCACAGCATGCTGAGTTCCTTCATTTTTCATTCAGGGAGGTTGTACCTTCTAGTTGTCTTCCCCATGCTCCTGCATGTACTAGCTTTACTGGGGGACTTGTATACAGTCTGCTGTTGCTGGAAAAACTGATTTGCTGCTCCTATTTAGTGCCCAGATCCTGGCAGTTGTGTGCTGTCTGAAGTGTGACTCCCTTGGGCAGAGAAATTGAGATGGGTGCTATTGAGATATTTGGAAGCAGGGTGGGGAGGAAAAGGGGGGAAGGAATTTGGGGTCTGAGCTGATGGGAAAGTGCTGTGATGGAGTAGGATTAAAGGGAATGCAAGTGAAACTTAGTGTTGGTCAGTTCAGCCTTTTCAGGCCACTCACCTGCTTGAGTTGAGAAGATGTTTTTGTGCAAAAGATCTGCATTTGCTATGCCCTGTGCCCAGACCGACTGTGGGTTTCTGTTTTGTTTTTTTTTTTTTTTTTCTCCTGATTTAGCATTTTATGCATCTAGACTGAGAAATTTAATGAATTAAGGATATCTCTCTTTCCTGTTGCATGGCCTAATTTAGCACATTCAAATTCAACACCAGTGTGTGGCCCAACCACTTGAAAGCTATTTAGAAACAAGAATACTGAAACATAATACATCTGGTTTTCTGTCAGAAAACGTGTAATTAGTAACAGGGAGACACTTGAACATTAAGGCCAGTCTTCAGGATTTGAGGAGGAACAGGAGTTCAGAGTGCAGAGTAACGGTTGTGGCTGCACATTTTTTGGAATTCATTATCAGCTCATTTTAAGCTGATAACTGGTATTTCAGCTGAAAAATTAAGTCAAGGGGATGCAAAAGGCATAAATAAAATTGTTTGCAGTGTTCTATTTCCCAACTGAAAAGAATAGCTTGTGCTTGTAGCAGTGTCGTATACAGCTCTGATGAGCAGTAATTAGTTAAATAATGTGATGGAGAAGCCAGGAAAGAAGTGAAATAGTCATTCTCAAACTTTAAAGCTTTTCTCATTTTGGGAGGTGTTTTGGAAAGGCGCTTGGAGAGGACAAAAAAATGAAGTATCATACTTTGTTTGAATCCAGGTATTACATTTTCAGAGCAGATGTACCTTCATTACACATACATTACATACAGCTGGGGTATTAGGAAGCAGCACAGTGGCCAGTGTCTGGTAATAATTTGACATGGAAGGGGTGCAGGTGAAAGTGAACTATTGGGCTCCATTCCAGCCTCTGGCTGAGCAGCTGAGATGGTGCAGGTTTTTATGTATTATTGTAGCAAATTTATTCTATCTTATATTTTAATATATTTTAATAGGTTTCTCAACTTCATCATGACAAGGATTTTTCCTCAACCACGGAAGAATGTATGTGGGGGGCAAGTTGTAGCCCAGGATCATCAGGGTGGGCAGTACTCCTCCAGCAGTGATAAGTACGTAACTGGTGGGTGAAACGAAACCTGTTAAACACAGCACATCCCACTCTCAGTGTACCCTTCCTCATTACTCAGCCCTACTAAGACACGGTTCCTCTTCTGGGGCAGTGCCTCTGGTTGCTGTTGTAGAAATGTGCTCTCAGATACCAAGGACAGCTTATCAAACAGCAACACATATATTACTTCATGCTATATTGGATGATTATGGGTACAGTTTTCCACCCGAAGGCTGGCCCACAATGTCATAAGTCCTTTCTGACTCTCCCTATCATAGCTGTGCTGGGGACAGGTAGCAACAGAGGGCTTGGCGCTGCCCTGTCTCCCTGGGAAGGGGCATGGCTGGCTGCTGAGCCTCCAGCAAAGACAGGAGTAATAGCTATTGGGCTGGAAAGCATTGAGTGTATTGTAGAGAATGGAGAAAATAAAACTCATAAGAGGGGAGATGCATAGCACAGGTTTGTTCAGCTTACTCGAGCACTACCTTGGTTTAACTTTTCATCTAAAAGCTCAAATACCATGTTGCAAAAGTAGAGAACGTGTCAAAAAACAAATCTTGAATTTTTTATGCTAAAATGTATAGCTGAATACTCTGATTTCTGACACGGGTCACAGCAAATTGTTTTACACAGATATATGGAAGATACATGGATTTTGGAGAAACAGGTAATTTGCTTGTGTGTGCATCTGCATTAGGAACAGTAAGGGAAAATAAAAGACCTGTGATATCAACATGGTTTTCTCACCCCTTTCTAATCCATCTTTATGACGACAGGTGCTTCTGTGCTTTTGCAGTGCATTATAAGAAAATGAAAGACATTTTTTTGAAAAATTTTGAAATTTGAGGTAAGATCAAAGCCTCTAGTTTTTCAGTAATACTTTGTTTTCTCAAATGTAATTTAGACAAAAATAGACTGAAGCTTCCCTTCAATGAAAATATAAAATAAGATATATTCCTAATAAAATATTGAAATGAAATCTACTCTGCACTTCTTTCTCAAGATAATTAGATTAAAGTTAGGAGGGTTTAGATTAAAGGGTTAGGATTAAAGGGAAATTGGGAGCNTGGCTTATTAAATTACATCTGAAGATTAACGCAGCTGTCTGTAGTGCACTCTGCTTGTGAATTCTTGAGTGCATGTATGATGATGTGTTTTTCAAGAAGACACTAGTAGATTTGCCACATTCCTTATTTTTGAGGTGTGTTCATATGCCAAGTTAATGTGTCAGTGTGTCTCTGATCAATACTCTCCATCTATGACTATGAAAGTCGACATTGGTAAGAAAATGTCAGCTCCTTAGAAGTAATGCACTTGAAGTGGAGTAGCTGTGCTTCTCCAGGGATGTAATGGAAGATGGTTGTGGCCTATTGCTGCAAATCTGGGGAAGTGAGCTTGAGATGACCCAGATTCAAGTCAAAAGTCCCTTGAGTTAGCTGAAAATGAATACCTGGGAATTTAAATACCACTAAGTGTGAGCAAGTGACATCACCCTTTTATGTGCTAGCACCTAGAGAAACTGGTGGTCCTGGTTCTGCTGTTCTAACATCCTGTTTGTGTTTTACCATTGTATTTCTTGCAACAGTGGAACATAACATTAGTTTTGCTTATATACACGTGAGTTATCTGTGCGGGATGGGCAGAGGACTCATTCACAGAGGCTGATTTTTCTGGTGGCTGATGTGTACCCACAGTATCACTTGCAAGCAGCTTTCCAATATCATACAATAATAAGAATTCGAAATGGGAAAGGCTTAATGGGAAATCTGGTCCACTCCTCTGAAAGCTGAATCCTCATTCTCTTTTATACTAGTCTATCTTGAATTAATGTCAATGTGAGCAATAAGGCAGGTATGTTTGGATGGTGAGGGGATGGCTTTGCTTAGTTTCTGGTCATTATTGTCTTTACTGTCCTTGAGTAATGGGCAGAATTTCTTTTCTGTTGTGGTCTGGTCAACTCCAACCTACTGCTGATGTTGTCCCTTCTGCTCCTTCCTAAAGACACTTTACCTATTGCATTCTGTGTTGTCAGCATAGCATGACACTGTGGCAGGATGGAAAAAAAATTCTAGTTTTTAAAATTCATCTGTATTAAAATTAGGCTTGAGACTCAGCACTTTACAGAATGCTTTTTTTACAGTAAAACAAATAATTATAAATAATGAGAAATTTTTCCATGTAGGGTTATTTGAGTACTTTTACTCTATACTGTATAAGCAGCTCTGCCTTCTTAGAAGTAGCAAATCGATTAGAAAGGTAAGAGTATTTCTTGGAGACTTGAAGTTACCTACTTGACCTCACAGAAGAAAAATTTTTTTAATGCCATCAATTTCTTCTCATAAAATGTCTTCCATTATTTCTAGTTTTGTAATGTCTTTCACAGGGATAGAGAACTGCTGTCAGTTACTCATTAAGTAGGGCCAGTTAAAATTAAATTGTAGGTATTTCTTGAATTAAAATTAAGAAGTAGAAAGGTGGGTTTGAGCTTCCATTTGCATCACTGATGTAAGAGTACAGCTCTAACGAATAACTGGAAGCAAACTAATCCTTTTGCAATGCTGTTCTAACCAAAACTAATTTTTTAATTGTGATTTGTAGGCACAAAATATATTTAAAATATACTAAGACACATTTAAACATGTAATAAGTGTAAAAGTGTTTTTAAAATATTTTTAAATGTTAAAATAGTGCTTCTTAAAGTAAACAATTATAGCGAAATATAGAAATATTAATCTCTTACAGCATAAAGATTGTTTTGAAATAGTACTTTCTAAAACACATAGAACTTGCTTTTTCCTGAAATTATGTTAAGTAATTACTTCATAGCTGTTCTAACAAAAAACTTCTGTCTTATGACTTGGACTATAAACCTGCAGATGTATATGGGATGCACTTAGCCTTTAAACCCATTCATGTGTATCCATTGCCCCACTAAGTGGGGAATATGATCCAAATTATACCTTTCTAAGCAAAATCACTCTTTCCCTGATGTACATCTCCTATATATTGAGTCATTTTTAGGCTAGTAAACAGCATGGTGGAAGATGTTGTCTTCCTTTAGGTAGTGTTATGGCATAGTGTTGTGAACAGCTTGGTGTTGCGATGGCTCTGTGCTAACAATGGAAATAAAAGGAAATAGGAGTTGGAGAGGAGCGTTTCTGATGGAGTGCAGATACAGTTCCTCCTTCTCTATTCATTCTGCACCACTGTCTTGTCCAGTCATGCTTTGCTTTGTACAAAGCTTATAAACTCTTGGGGAAAAAGACCATCTGCTGCTTCTGTATTTGGAAAGTACTTAACAGGGTCTCCGGATAAATAATGGATACCTTCTTCCTTCTCAAGCTTTCTTGTCACCCTTGTTTGCATGCTATGGTTCGGCTGGCTATGTGGAAGATGTGCATCAGTCAGGTGGATAAGAAGAAACTGAGCACTAGCATTTGGAGCTAAGTTCAGGGTTACAGCACTGCAAGAGGCTGACTCTGGGACTTGAAGAAAGCACAGCCAACGTCAGACACACTGGCTGAACTTGCTTATGCACTCATTTAGCCATGGCTACCAGTATGAGACCAGAATTTAAGTCTGGTCTCGTACTCTCTGGGAGGTATTTTTAGGTGCTTATGCAGTGATTTTTTTTTTTTCTCTTGTTGACATTTATAGGAATTTCCTAGCTAAATCTATGTGTTTTATTTAAAATGGTAACTGCTATTCAGCACATAAACTGGACATGAAATACTGGAGAAATTAAAAATCCACATCTCCAATATTGCGGGTCACCCTAGTAGGTGGAGCATGAGAAGGGTCTTTGAAGTGGAGGTTGTTGGGAACTGAAAGTACATGTCACTTGGGCCACAAGATTTTATAACAGCAAGCACAGCAAGGATGTTGCACAATAAAGATGCTACACACTCAGAATGAATTCAGTCAGCAGAGAGGAAGCATTTTCTTCTCATCAGTCACTTTTAGTAACTACAATAGAGAGGGAATGAAATAAGGTCTGAAGGTTAAAATTCTGTCTGGTGATATGGATTCAGTCCTCTAACCTGAATAACACTGAAGTCAAATTTTGACTGTCTCTACTGTAGGAGACCAGAGATGTGACTAATGTATGTGAATAGTGAAGTGAAAAGTGTGACTTAGGGGTCTTAAAGATTTAGATATAATATCTTATCTTGAAAGACCCTTTCTTTGAAACTCTTCAGTGAGTGCTGTAACCATTGTTCATTAGACTAATATGTGTCTAAACTCGTAAGGCAGTTATATTTCTTGTTTTTAGCATCATGGGCATTCCTTGATTATACACTTATATTCTAGTCGTATTAGGAGCAAGTGAGATTTTTGACAGATTTGTACTCTTTAAGTTCTTTCAAAGATGTGGAAAATTCAGCACTTTTCGAGTTTGCCTAGAAATTCTTGTAAATGAGAATTATACTTCCACTTCTGGAAAGTGCCATTAACTACATATTCATAATATTCACAGGTTCTCAAATCTCCTGAAAACCTTAGTTTAAACAGCCTTTTTCCTTATCAGGAATCTTATCTGTTAGTGGAATGAGCTGTCTCAAAGTCCGTAGTTATTGCCCTACTTTTCCCTTATGCCCAGTCTTCTTCCCTACACAAATAATCTTGTATTCAAATTACCACCTAGCCACAAGGATGAGGTGGTGGACCATAAACAGTCTTTGTAGAATGTTTCCCTTTGTTGATAAATTAATGCTGAAATATTTAGCATTGCAGCATACCAAAGTGATCAGGTTTCCATTTCTGTTTCTCAAGCACTGGTCATCATGCAACTAATGCTGAGTTTGGTGGGGTTTTTTTGTTTTGCTGACAGCCTAAAGACATCTTTGCCTAAACAGTTATGGACAGCTTTAGGAGGTTTGTACTATTCTGTATATGGGTTGCTTGGCCCGTTTACAATTGCTGATTGGTTACCTATTAGGAGACTCTTGTTTTTTCTTAATTAATATAGTTTCCTGATTATGGTGGGCTCACCCTGGTTGGATGCCAGGTGCCCACCAAAGCTGCTCTGTCACTCCGCTCCTCAGCTGGACAGGGGAGAGAAAATATAAGAAAGGCTTATGGGTTGAGATAAGGACAGGGCAGAGATCATTCACCAATTACCGTTATGGGCAGAACAGACTTGTCTTAGGGAAATTAAACTAATTTATTACCAATCAAAATTGAAGTAGGAAAATGAGAAACTAAAATCAAAATCTTAAAACACCTTGCCCCCGTCCCTCCTGTCATCATGAATAAAGTGAAGTCGAGGAATTTTTGTACCTCCTTCCCCGACAGTGGCGCAGGGGATGAGGGTTGCAGTCAGTTCATCCCATGTTGTCTCTGCTGCTCCTTCCTCCTCAAGGGGAAGACTCCTCATACTCTTCCCCTGCTGCAGGGTGGGGTCCCTCCCCTGGGAGGCCGTCCTGCATGAACTTCTGCAACCTGAGTCCTTCCCATGCACTGCAGTTCTTCATGAGCTTTTCCAGTGTGGACCCTTTCCGTGGGGTGCAGTCCTTCAAGAACAGACTGCTCCAGCAAGCGTCCCCTGTGGGGTCACAGGTCCTGCCAGCAAACCTGTTCCAGCATGGGCTTCTGTCTCTACAGGTCCTGCCAGGAGCCTGCTCCAAGCACAGGCTTCCCATGGGGTCACAGCCTCCTTTGGGCATCCCTCTGCTCCCAGCATGGGATCCTCCACAGGCTGCGGGTGTATATCTGCTCCACCGTTAACCTCCGTGGGCTTCAGAGGCACAGCCTGCCTCACCATGGTCTTCACCATGGGCTGCAGAGGAATCTTTGCTCTAGTGCCTGGAGCACCTCCTCCCTCTCCTTCACTGACCTTGGTGTCTGCAGAGTTGTTGCTCTCACACATTCTCACTCCTCTCTTTAGCTGCAGTTGTGCAGTTACCCCGCCCCCTCACCCCCACTTCTTAAATATGTTGTCCCAGAGGTGCTACCACTGTTGCTGATGGGCTTGGCCTTGGCCAGTGGAGGGTCTGTCTTGGAGCCAGCTGGCATTGGCTTTAGTGGATGTGGGGGAAGCTTCTAGCAGCTTCTCACAGAAGCCATCCCTGTAGCCCCCCTGTTACCAAAACCTTGACATGCAAACCCAATACACTCAGAACACTTTCCAGATGTGGCTTTCTTGTGTTTTTCTTTAATTGCCCTCAAGATAGAGTTTTCTGATTGTGCTTCTTAGGTGTGGTTTCCTAATTGCTTTTCCTCAATCACACAGTATGCGTGCAACTGGGGTTGCTTGAATAGGTCACGTATACATTTTTGGTTTAATTTCTTTAGAACTCATTTTACACTTCCATGATACATTAAAATAACAACTATATAAAAATAATTTGTAATTGATGTATTAATATCTAGGTAAACATGGCATTGTTTCTAATGTTAGCAATTTTTTACTTAAGTTCATTAGTTCTCTTCAAGTTAGAACATTACCCGAACCTGTATTTTTACCGTAACATAAGCAAAGGTGTTGAAAGTCTACAAAATAAGGTCATGACATTCATTACCAGAGGAATGTATTTGTTCCCTATCTCCTGTCAGAAGGTCAGAGTTGCAGGTGTTAGCTCTGGTCAACGTGGCCAGGATCTGTAGATAATGTTATTAACTTTGGGCAAATTTTTACTGAGTGTCCGACAAAAAAAAAAAAATACAGTAGGGATGAGAGGAAAGTGTTATATGAGAACTCTCAGAATGAGATGTCTGTCCATATATAAACAATTAATAAATAAGTAGTTAATATAATAAATGATTATTCAGGAGATGTTTCTGGTTTTGTCAGACTAGTAAAATTTATCCTTTGCAAACGTATAATTCATCACGTCTCCAAAAAATACATTATCTTTTGCTGTTTCCCTTATGAGATATGCAATTTGAAGCCCCAGGGGCAAGATCAAGAGAATATCACTTTTACTGCTTATTCTAGTGGCAAGAGGAAAAGACAGACTGCTTCAGCTTCATTTTGCTTGCCAACAGGTCAAGCAAGAAATATTTTTTGCTTATTTATTTTTGTTAGGTTTAAGTTTTGGATGGGGAGTTATTTCATGGCTAAGCAGTAATAACAAATAAGCAGTACAGCCTTGATAAATACACTTAGGACTAAGGATCACAGCAAGGAAACTACTTTCTTGGACAATAGTGGATGGGAACATGGGTACAGAGGCAGCATGTAGGTTTTCTCATGCTATGGCATGGAGCGTGGCTGTGTGAGGCAAGGTCCTGCCTGGGGCATCAGTATGTTCCCAAGTCCTTAGCCCCATCCCCAAATTTCTGTGGTAGCAGCTAAGATCTGAGTGCAGGTCCCCAGCCAGGTGTGGTTTAAGACATAGACATGCTCTATTAATGTCTTGAAATGAAAAAGTAGTTTGGACTGTTATTGGAAAACATGTAATAAAATGATGTGAAACTGCAGTGCTTTCAAGACAGTAGAAACTGAGGCAGCATGTCTGTTTACTGAACTGAATGTCACACAAACAAATTGGGACGTCTCTGGTTAGGGCTCTAGTTTTGGTTCTGTTTTGTGGTGGGGTTTTTTTTTGTTTTGTTTTTTGGTGGTCAGCTATTGCTGAATATCAGCACTTGCCAGTACTTGCTCACTCGTCTCAGAAGAACGTGGTTCAACCAAATGATTGAAATTTTGGAAGAGATAGGTACTCTTTCATATAGACAGAAAGTAGATAAAATGCTTCGAGTTCACAAACTGGCTAAGCTGTCATAGATCTACAAAGCATCTGAGAGGAACTTACAGGTTGTGAATGTGGTGCAAGACTGGGAAGAAATTAGAATCCCTGAAAAACAGTGTTTAAAAAAACCACACAAACCCCCTCAATTGACTAGCCGATATCCATGGGCACTGTACTGCCTGGATTAATCTCCCCAAACTTCCAGAGGCTATCTGGGATGACTATGTTAGGATGGACAGCTTTCCTGTATGTTTGATAGCCAGAGATCCGTGGCTGAATTGTTCTCTAGAAGCGCATTGCTCTCTCAGTGGGAAGAAACCATAAACAATTTTCTTCCTAGTTCAGTTGCTTTAGAGATGCGGTTGTATTTGAGACACAAATACAGGAGAAGTCTGGGCTTTGCTGTCCTGTAGAGGTAAAAGGCTGTCAGCAACATGCCCTTCAACATCAGTCTTTTTCCCATGGTGCTGTCAGGAAATGACGCACATCTTGTTAATGCCCTGCATCGTCTAGTTCCCAAATGGGTGCCTGCACTATTGACAGTGGTGCCTTCCTTCTTTTTTGCTCTGGTTGAAATGGCTTTTGTCTATCTTCTCCATCCCCAACATGCCACCTGTCCCATGTTGTCTTGAGAGCAGCTGTAGCTCCAGTGTACAAATGGGATATATTTTTGGAGGGATTTCTTCTGGAAGAAAGTATTTACTGCATAATTGTACCTATGTTATATTATTTTGTGCTGAGAATGACCACAGACTATTTTGCTGTAATTGTAGTAGAATTTATTGAAAAACACCTTTTGGCTTCAGTGTTGTCCCTCAGTGCTGGCTGGATGGTCTTGTGGTTTTACTTACACATAAGCCTTTTGTCCTGTTATTTAACTTATGCTCTGACTTGAAAAAACAGCTGTTGAAGTATAGGTCTACTTTTATGTCAGTATCTCAAAGGAATATGTTCTGTAATTCAGCTGTGAAGAGGATTAATAAACGGCCAACGATCAGAATCTAATTGAATTTGCTCAATTAGAAAAAAGCATTGAATGGGTTTAAAAAAAAAAAGGAAATACAATACTGAAAAATTAAGCTTTCAGAAATAAATTTTAATCTAGACACCAAAGAACATTTTTATCATCTTCCCATTATTACTTAAAAAGAGAATCAGATTTAAATGGGCTACACAAATGATCTGAATGTGAAAAGCCTGGTGCTATGGCCCGTGGCTACAAGAAGGGAGCAGCGGGGACATTGAACAGGTGGGTTCAGTATGTATGTAGCTCATGTTGAACTGCACAAATTGCAGTTGTGCTGAAGTTATTCTTCATCATTGTACCTCTGTCCAAAGTGCCTTATTGGTTTTTTACACTCCCACCTTTCATGAATAGTAGGAATATACTGGTAGGATTATACTGGATAGACTATTACGAAGTTCTCCCTTAATGTGTATGCACAAAAAGTCAGAATACTCAGGGTTTAATTTTTATTGGTTTAAAATGCTTTTAATAGCATTGCTTAATTAATATATCAATTACATTTGTGTTATGCTAATTTAATTGGAGGAAAAAATCTAGTAGAGCACTTCCGGATTTCTTGTTAACATAAAATAGATCACCTAAATAGATGTTGCGCTGAGAATATTACATGAATGAAGATTAGGTCTAACATTATTAGTGGAATTACTGATTTTGATGCATGGTTAGACATGCTATTTATACATGAATTTTAAGTTATCTGAATATATTATATAATTGAGTACAAGTATGAAGAATTGCATTATTTAGGTAGAATGATGAAGAATTGCAATCTTTAGCTAAAATTAAACAATAAATGAATCACCTATAATAGCTCTAGTGACTTCACAGATTAGAATGGCATACGTCGCAATGTTTGAAAATGGGCACACCATGTCTGTTGAAGTCTACCTCTGCTAGTACTGTGATTTAGTTAATATTGTTTCTAAGCCTCTAATAATCTATTTGCACAACAGAAATACTCTCATTATGCTTTTTAAAATTACTATCTTAAAATTTTAATGATGTCCCAGGATTGAGTCTTTTGGCTGAGGCACAGAATGACATCAGCAAATGTAGAAATTAATTCTATGTCCGGGTACTTTCTGCTATCATTCCAACGAACTCTTTGTACACATACCTAACTTTAAGAGTAAGAGTGGTTCCCTTGAAGATTTTTTTTTTTTAATGCTTTACCAGATTAACAGATCTACATGTTCTCCAAATGTGCCACATCTTCAAATGCTGAATCATTTTTCAGTGTGGATTGACAATTACTAGTCTCTTAAAAATAACAGAAGGTACAAATTGATAGCAGTATGGAGCAAACCTTTGTAATACGAACCTATGTGAACTCATGCAACAAGCTACAATATCTGTAGCTGATAACATTTTGCTGTCATTATTGGTTGAGAATAGATTTTGAGCCTCTGTTTTGGAGGACAGACATTGAAATCATTCAATGCCTAAGTCCTTGTGGATGTTGCATAATGTGGTATGTAAGTTGGCATGTGCTGGGTAAGATGCACGAAGGATTTTTGCTATATTCAGCAGTGATAAGAGGCTGCATTCAGTTCTGAGCATCACGTTTCTTGGAAGATACAGGGAAATGGAGAATTCAGATGAGGCCAACAACTAGAAGTCTTGAAACAATGAAAGAACTGTAGTTTATGAGGGGGGAGGGGGAAAGAGAAGCAAGACATCCCCTGCCCTAAGACATACAATGTGGAAAGAAATGAGCTACGTATGCTGTGGATGAGACAGAGCATAATGAGATTAAATTTAAGTGTGGGAGACTTAGATTTGATGCTCTGAAACTTTCCATCAACGGTGAGGATAGTGAAGCCACTATTGACTGTCAGAAATCACACAGGTGTGACAGCAAGGTTTGGACTAAGCAGCCTCTTTTTTTTTTTTTTTTAAATTGTTTGCAGATATTGAACTGTGAACATTGCAATATTACTATGGGAATGCCTATGAGCTAGAAATGACCTCAGCATACAGCACAGAGTTAGGGGTCACTGAATTTGGTATGTATCCTTTGGGTTTCCAAATGCTGTCTCTTCTGTTCAGTGAGAAGCTACCCCAGCTGTATTTAGTGAGAAGATGCTGGGAAGAACAGAGAATAGCGCTGTCAGAATGTGATCCTGCTGAAAATGCTTTTATATTTCTCAAGCAATTGATCAACAACATAAAGTTATATAATGAGTTGCAGAGATCTGAATGCTTTAACAAAAATACTTGCACACAAATGAGTGGAGCCTTTTAAAAGTCAGTGAATTGCCAACCCATTTGAAAGATCCAAATATTTTTTTTCTTGGTACTGTATATCACTTCTCACAATCACATTGACACCGCTATTTCAGAGGATGGCTGTAGCTCATGTCAGGACTCTTGACATGTATTTGAACCTTTAGGTTTTTGAGTGCTCTTATCTCCTGTGCTCTTGTGCTAGTGTCACCTTTTTAAAACCTACTTTTCACTAATAGCTCTAACTCTGGATGGATAAGAGGATCACATTGCTAGCGAGTGCTTTTACTAAGGATACCCACATGCCGTAACAGAATTTGAATAGAACAGGCACAGGCAAATCTGAATTTGCTTCAGTGATAATCCTGTTTGACCGTTCCTCTGACAGCTATTTATTAACATGTAGTTAGATTAGTCCCATGTAAATGTGGAGTCTTGGTATGGTTCCACAGAAAAGGAAACAATGTCCTCAACGCTTAACCTAAAATCTGCCAATTTTGAGGATTTCATTGACATTGAGTTTCCTGGGTACTGGAAAGTTTGTGGTTTAGCACTACTTTTGTCAGGTCTGTGATAAAGTTTTCATGTTTACATAAATGTATGAGTTCTTCAAAGGCTATTTAGAGATTTTTAATTATTTTAAAGAGAAATTGCTGCAGTTGTGACACACATAGCTGATGAAAGCAGAATTTGTGTTTTAATCTGGCTGGAAATATATCCTGGTTCCCATGAAATGTTCATGTTGGGTGGTTCTCAACTGAAATTTGTCTGGCCTGAAGTTTTGGGGTCAGGAGCATGACACTGTTCTGCGTTGGCTTGAATCTGCTCTCACTGAAGACACTGGAAGTAGAAACAGCCCAAGGCTGCTGCTTTTCAAAATTTGCCAAACTTTGGGCTTGTCCGTGCTGTGCTTCAGAGTGCAATGCATAGATTTCTGAGCTAGTTACTAACCCAGCTTTGGAGCTGAAATCAGTCCAAGTGAAGCTGTGACTGAACTGCTAAATCGTGCTGGGAGATTGGCTAATTATCTTAAGTGTAATACTGAGAAAATATAGTTATATAGCCTTTGGGTCCTGAACTAATAACAAAACAGTACTGCATTGAGCTGCATGGTTGTACTGTAATAAGTTTGAACTCCTGTTGGGATCTTTGCACTTTGCTTTATTACATCTTGTAAGTTCCCCCTTTATTCTTTTCTGTTTGGAGATGACCTAAAGTTTTCGTACTTTCTGTTTTCTAATACCTGGGGGCTTTGTCTGCCAAAAGGGAAAACAGCATTAAAATAAAACACAATTGTGGCTCCTTCACTTCTCTGGACTAGGAAACATTTAATGGGAAACTAAAACCCAACTAATGTTCTTTAACAATAAAATATATTTTTTCTGAGAAATATGTATTATTTTACAATGTTTGGAATATTTAATTTTAATATGAACTCTAACTGTGATTTGCAATCTCATCTGGTGGTGTTTTTCTCAAATAGTGTTAATAGTTATTAATCACAGCCTGCTAGTGTGTGATGTATATTATGACATAAGCTTTAAAATAAAATATACATGCAGGTGTTTCAAGCTGCCGTTATTCTGGAGCCTCTGTATTTGGTTCCCATTAGTTTCACATATTTGTAACAGCAAAAACTTACGGCTTTATAAAAAATTTTTGAACATCGGAAAACTGACCTCCTCAATGGATAACACATAAATTGCAGTTTATGAATTGGGGATAATTAGGAAAACTCAGCTATGGTAAATTCGGAGATGAGCAAGTTGCTCTAGGTCACTTGTAGAGGCATATGTAACCCTTGTGAGAATCAAACAATTTAGAGGTGGCAAACAATTTATCAAAAGGGAGGAATTAAGCTATTAAGATTGTCTTAGTCTGTTTCTTGGCAGTTTATCATTTCCCTGGTGGTACAGTAGGTTAGGATTGCTGCAGTAGAAACACAAATGTTAATTGAAGCCTTGGAGTTGATTTATGAGAGTAGTGAAGAGGGTGGGTGTGCAAGTTTGTATCTTCACTCAAGTACAAATACAACTTCCAAGTTTATGATCCTGTAACCTCATTGCATGACACTTCCATAGCTCTCTACCCAAAGTGAACATATTGACTGAAATCCTTTTTAACTTTTGTTCTCTTGCCAAATACCTGTATTGCTAAGGGAAGGAAAACGAAAGAGGTTTGCACTTTCTACATCTTAAGTGTTGCTGGATCTTTTATTTTCTCCCATGTGCTTTCCCCTCCAGAGTCTCGTTTTTTTTCTCTTGCTCTGCAGTTGGGAACCCCATGGAGGCTGCTCCATTATTGTGGAGAAAAGGTTCTTTAAGATGCTTTCAGCTTCTGGTTATGTTTTCCTTGTTTGTCTTTTCCTTTCAAATCCCCATTTTTCCCTACTACCTGTAGCACAAACAGTTGTTTGCTGCTTCTGTAACCTGAAGCTCTGTTTACTTCCTTGGAAGGGAAGAGAGAATTGTCTTTCTCTTCCTAACACACTGTCAATCTTTATTTTCTTCCAAGGTCTTTTGCTTGATCTTTTTTTTCCTCACAGGTCTTGCTTTTTCTTTCAGCTGCCCAAAGTTACTTTCCTTATTGCAATACTTGTAGGTTCCTTTAATCTCTGCTCTTCTCTTTCTGCCCTAAAACCTCAAGGGAACCTGTCTCTGCTTCCCATTGCTTCTCTGCTTTGCCTCTGTGTCCTTTGTGCAGCGCTATGGCAAGGATCCTGAGCTGTCCGCTGACATCCCCTCCTTCTGGTGCCAGTGGGCATCTTGAAAACTCTCCGCAACCACTTTTTCTAGGAGTTGGGTGAGTATGTATGTAATTTGTTGTACTCAGGGCTGTAGCTAAGCTAGGCACGGCCTGACATAAAAGTAGAGGAGGCCCATGAAAACATTAAAATCTTGGAGCATGTTTAAAAGTTTTAGATACATGAGTCACAATCTGAGGCTTTGTTAATTCTATGGTGTAATAAATATGTATATGATGGTAACAATACACTGATTTTTATTTTTAAAAAAAATATTTCAATTACTACAAAAAAAGCTAGGTCTGCCACCCAATCCATGGTAAATGTTGTAGAACGTTTTTATAAGGTTTCCTGGCTAAAGCAAAAGTCTATTTTAAAGTTATTAAAGTTCTGTAATGAGCTACCTTTCTAAGCTCACTGATAAAAGTATAATATTCTGTGGCTCAATATAATAATTCAGTGAAATTAACCAAGTAAGTGGTCAATGAAGCAAATGATTAAAAAGCAGAGGATTGAAAAATGAAGATTAAGAAGGGATAAAATTGCATTTTCTATTACTGTACATTTTGCAGGTCATAATTAAAGCCCACTGCATAAAAAGTAAACCCACCCTTTTTAAATGTGCAAAAGTATGTAGGGGTGCTTACATTTTTGCTCACTGTATCAAACCATGTATGTGTTGTTAACTTTATGCAGTGTATGTAATAGGAGTTAACAATCTTGCATTCATCTCTGCTTCCATTGTTACAAAATAGATGTTCAGCTGTGTTCATTGGTGACTTCAAACTTTTAGATTTCTGATAAGCACTTTTATTTCAAATTAAGTATACAAATTGTCAAAACTGAAATTACGTTAGCTAGAACACCTGCTCACTTTTCATGTTCATATGTGAAGTGGATTACAAGGTTTAAAATGTTTGCAAGAGAATCTGCAATCCAGGAAAAAAGTGAATAAATTATTGAAATGGTCTTAAGCGGCTGTTCCAGCTTTCTTGCCTTTTACTGTTTTTTGCTAAATATCCTTAGCTGGGTTACACAGGCACTATGGAGTGTAAGAATGACCAATGTACTTGAGGACAGAACATTTTTTTTCCATTGCTCGTATGAATATTTAGAAAGATTGTTTTATTGGCCCACACTATCAAATCTCTCCGTTCTTATTCAGCACTGAGGGATGATCATTGTAGAACTACTTAGTGGTTTGGGAGAGTTGTGTCACATTATT
The DNA here is from genome assembly GCA_008711295.1 of Anarhynchus alexandrinus. Lineage (NCBI taxonomy): Eukaryota > Metazoa > Chordata > Aves > Charadriiformes > Charadriidae > Anarhynchus > Anarhynchus alexandrinus. The sequence continues at coordinate 1,960,686 of VUYV01000013.1, forward strand.
TTGTGCAGTGGGTTAGGGTTATCTTAAAATCAGGAGGCTGCAGAATACAGTGACTAAAGCAGTCTCAAATTTCTCCATTGCCTATGCCAAGGGTTATTTCAGGAACATGTCATGGCTACCTTGTGGACATGCTCAGGGCATGTACCTGGAGACTTGAAGGGTCTTGACAGTTCAGGTGGACATTGTAGGGTACATTTCAATAACAGACATCTTAAGTCATAGAATCATAGAATGATTGAGGTTGGAAGGGACCTTGAAGATCATCTAGTTCCAACCCCCCTGCCATGGGCAGGGACGCCTCCCACTAGATCAGGTTGCTCAAAGCCCCTTCCAGCCTGGCCTTGAACACCTCCCGTGATGGGGCATCTACAACTTCTCTGGACAGCCTGGGCCAGTGCCTCACCACCCTCAGAGTAAAAGTCTGGATTGTTCTGAACATACTAAAGGTCCTTTAACATTAGTGCCTTCTCATGCAGAGTGCACTGTGTGCAGCATGGTTTAACACCAGCTATGTTGCTTTTTCCTGATGTTATCACAGCTGTGTGTATTGTCAGTTTTCTTGAGCTTTGAGTGTGAAAATAGCATCAGTCTGTTTCTTCTGAAGTCTTCATAGAAAATCTACCAATCAGCTTTGCACTAATTTGCAGCTTTGGTGACTGCAGCAGAAGCACTTGGATGTTAGAGGTAATCTATTGTGATCAGTTTTTATTTGATAGGCTTCTAACACTGGCAGTGCTAATTCATTTTTGTGTGCATTAAAGAAATATTTACAATTAGGTTCACAGACTATATTAGACCATTTTAAGGCCGTGTTCAGCCCTGATGTTTTGCACAGGGACAGGCTATTTGAAGAAGCAATGGGGGGACACACAAAATAAAAAAAACCTCCAAAACCACCCCAAGTGACTTCCAAACTCTTTGCAGCATTGGTTTGATACCAAGCAATGGTTGGTGTGAATGGAGCAGCTACTAAAGGGAAGGAGACTCGGGGTTAGAGATCCTGCCAGAGGGGATGTCAGTGGAGATATGTTTAGAAGTCTGTTGGAGCTGTGACTTGACAGGCCAGGCTATTTCTTTTAAGAGCTAGCTGCTCTTAAATATTATTAATTGTCACTCAGAAAATTCCTTTTGACTTCTGAATGCTGGTGGTGATAAGCAGCAGCTTAGAGACTCTCAGATGTGCATTACTGTCATTTCTTGGCTGTGCTGCATGGTTGACCTCATACAAAGGCACTGGTACAGGCTTGCTTTACATCAGCTTTAGACATTGCCTCCTTGCATTGATACCTATATCTGGATCTTTGCTTTCACCCTATGGCTGGAATATTTTTAACTTTGTGTACTTGGAACCAAGAGTAATTTTTAGCTCTGTGCATAAATTAATGGCCTGGATTTTATCAGTGTCAGACTTCCTTAAATCCTACTGGTGTCAGTGGAAATCATTTGAGCTTAACACTGCTGAATTTCAAGCCATTAACTTTAAATATGTAAACAATTGTCCTCAGGCAATTGGGTGTAAATGTAATGGCTTGAGTTTTGTAACAGTAGTTCTATAACCAATTAAGGACTATTACTCAATAATTTTGGCGTTATTAATTTCTTTTAACTAATATTTACCAATATTTCAACACTATAGGTATTACACGGGAGTCTTTGAAAGTCTCAGTATATTCAGCTTTTATAATTAAGTATGATTTTTGTGGTTACCTTTAATATCCCAACTTGGGGACCTCAATTGAATCTAATTATGTTTCAATTGAAAATAAGATATTCCACAGACTGAAGCTGTAGATCAGGGCTCATTACTAAAGCAGCTCATTATTTTTAATGAGCAACTTCATTACATCTGATTCTGTAGAGAACAAGACGTAATTCTGTTGATGCAGAGAAGCTTGTTAAACTTTGGTAGCCAGCAGCATATGACTAACAGCCTGAATTGGGCAACAAAGATTAGTAGGGTTAAAGAAACTACCTCACAGGATTCTAGCCTGGTGAGTTATAACAGTCTGCAAAATAATTTTCTATTTCTTTTCTGTTGGTGTGACCTTTGTTAGGCTGGAATAGTTGTATGTTACCTTTTAAGGGGTCTGCTATAGAAAAGGAATTGCAAGGAAAATTCACAATAAAACATAATTTTAGCAAAATTTTACTCTAAAGAGGGTGGTAACAACATCTTTCTGCCAATCCGAGTGCCTGCCAGGAGTGTTACAATATGCATTCTGTTCCCTAAGGCAGCATTTTGTGTTAGCTTACAAATGTGTAAAATCATGTTACCTGACAACTGTCTGGGGAGGGTACAAATTAGCGAGGTATCCCAGGTAAACTACTGTTAATACAGCACGATGCAGGTATTTCTGTGCCTCTTGGCAGGGAGCTCTGTGCAGTTCTGCTGCACTGAATCTGTTGGGGATCCATCAAGAAGGCACAGGAACTCCTCTGTGCTGAGAGGAAGAGTCTGTGGTTCTGCAGATCTGCTCCTGGATTTCCATTAATGCATTGTTAAAAAAGAGCAGGCATTACTTAGCAGTGAGGATATAGCCAGAAAATGGGCTTACGTGTCTGATCAATATTTTTGTCATCTTGGACACAAGCTATTTGGTGAAAACACAAAATTTGAACTAAATTTATTAGGGATTTCTAGCTTATTTGTTAGTCTCTAGGGTCATAAAATTGATGTTGTAGTGCCTCCGGCTTTCATGCTCCAGCCCTGTGGGTAGTTGTCCCAGGGTGTGGAGAGCTCAGCATGTTTGCTGCCCTTTCTGCCCAGGCAGAGTGGAGGCAGCACCAGCCCAGACCTGCTGGAAAGCAGCTCTGCAGAGAGGGATCTGGGAGTCCTGGTGGACAACAAGTTGACCATGAACCAGCAATGTGCCCTTGTGGCCAAGAAGGCCAATGGTCTCCTGGACGCATTAAAAAAAGCGTGGCCAGCAAGTCGAGGGAGGTCATCCTCCCCCTTGGTGAGGCCACATCTGGAGTACTGTGTCCAATTCTGGGCTCCTCACTTCGAGAAAGACAGGGAACTACTGGAGAGAGTCCAGCGGAGGGCTACGAAGATGATCAAGGGAATGGAGCACCTCTCTTCTGAGGAAAGGCTGAGAGACCTGGGTCTGTTTAGCCTGGAGAAGAGAAGACTGAGAGGGGATCTCATCAATGTTTATAAATATCTAAAGGGCGGATGTCAAGAGGATGGGGCCAGATTCTTTTCAGTGGTGCCCCGTGACAGGACAAGGGGCAATGGGCACAAACTGGAACACAGGAAATTCCACCTGAGCATGAGGAAGCTCTTTCCTTTGAGGGTGGCAGAGCACTGGCACAGGCTGCCCAGAGAGGTTGTGGAGTCTCCTTCTCTGGAGATATTCAAACCCCGCCTGGATGCGTTCCTGGGCAACCTGTTCTAGGTGAACCTGCTTTGGCAGGGGAGTTGGACTAGAGGATTTCCAAAGGGTCCCTTCCAATGGCTACTATTCTGTGATTCTATGAATACTGGGTATTGGGCTTGCCTTTGTGCTCTCATACCTGTACTTGAAGAAATATTTGAAGACTTGGGTGATAAAAGCAAACTGAAATTCTGCAAACTGAATTTTTGTCAAGTTTTTAATTTGGGCCAGTCCAAGCACTGGTTAACTGGAGGTCTTTTTCCCCTTATGCCGTGCATATTCCCTGCCCCAGTGGTGGTAACATAAAGTATTTCTGCAGGAGTTAAGGCTGCGGATGTGCACTTGACTGCTCAGGCATGGGGACCAAGAGGGGCCAGAATAGGGGTATTAACTTCTTTTAAAAAAATAATAAACAACACTATTCATATTTTTTTTTCATTTTGTACTGGGAAGCAGTTGAATTATTTGTGAATGAGACTATAAACACCCTGAAGCAGACGTAGTGCATACATTTCAATGCAGTCACTCTGGCAAAGTTATAAGCAGCTGAAAGCAGGGCTTTATAATAGGAAGTGCCTTAGCAGGAAGTCCTGTCAGCCCTGCCTGTAAGATCCTTGTAATGATTCAGATTCTACAGAAAAGATGGGTAGGCCGTTACTCAGATAGGCATCTGATTTAAAACTTTCAGTCCTGTGTTTAACAAAAAATTAAAAAATCAAGGAACTGGGACAGCTGCGATAACAGATGATGCAGAAATGGCCTGGTAAGACCAAAACAGCTGTCTTTACACAGAAAAGAAGTTTAATTGTGACCAGATCATTTGTAATGTAATTCCAAAAAGGGGAATAAAATATAGATGTGAACAGGAAAAGAAGTTAAAACCTACTTATATAAAATAAATTTCAAACCAACAGTTCTCGATGAAAGCTTCCACAGAACAAGGAAGGAAGCAAGCAGGATTTTTGGAATCATTAGTCATTATTTTATTATCTACAGATTATACTGGGGGGGGGGGGAAGGAAGGTAAGGGAAGTCTCTAAAGGTTCTAGAAAGCAACCAATATCCGTGTGAAGTGGAGAAAAAAAGGACTAAGGAAATTGTGTCTAAAGTAGCCCCTATATTCAGTCTCTAGAAAGCCCCAGTAATTCTAGAATTTTCAATGTGTAAGCAGACAGGGAATGACAAGATGGTTAAAAAAAAACATAAACAGTGATGGTTCAAGAAGGTGGCACATCAAACATGTCTTTGTGGTTAAAATGGAAGCAGTATGTGATTATCAAGTTTAATACTTTCCTATATGGCAGTGCCATCAGTTGATTTGACAGGTATAATCTAGATGAAATCATTGTAAGGAGATCTTAGATGAGTATGAAGAACCACTGTAATAGTGTTTGCCAATTGGGAGTTTTGGTCCCCAAGGAATTTCTAGATCAAGCCCTATTCAGTATTTTCATAAGAAGTTGGCTAGTAGAAATAGAGACTACACTTAGTAAATTTGTAGGTAGCATTTGAACTAAATTCACTTATGTTGGAAGAATCTCCTGAGAAACCAGAGAGAATATAAAATAACCTTGATAAAATAATGACACAGTCTAAAATCAGCAAGAAGAGAAACACAGTAAACCAATTATATACTATATCTGGAAAAGTGAAGTTAAATGCACAAATAGAAGATGGGGAGAACTTGCTAGGCTGCAATACAGTGGAAATTTATTTGGGTTTTAGCAGAAAACAAACTAAATATACACCAACACTTCCACAATGATTCAGAAAAATGAGACCTGATGCTGGCCAAGCTCTTACTAATAAATTGCAAAGGTGCTCCATGTTTGGCTAGAAGTTTTGTATACTTCTCAGTGAAATAGGCACAAAGATTTCTCCCTCCCACTTCTCATGTCTCTTCTTTTTATGTGTCATCTTAAGTTACTGGAATCAGTAACTGAAACAAAACCAGAAAATCAAGGGCTTTCCTTACTGCTGTGAGTGGACTGTTTCTAAAACATTTGATTCATCCCCCTGCTTACGTGGGTAATAAAGCAAAATATAAAGCATTTCTTTTGCGATGTATTTAGTATTCTATTTTTCCCACTTTAAGGGTGTTTTCTGTTGCATGGCTTTTAATGCAGCGTGTATAAGCATACATAAATTAGAGTTAATCTTGCAGTACAGATAATTACAGCATTGAAATCACTGTGTTACAACTTATACAAAGGGCAGTGTAACATTTGTCTGAGGTCTGGAGCGCTCCTTAGGCATTGATCTTAAGTCCCACCTAATCTAGCAAAATCCTGCTTTGATGTCACTGAAGTTGATATAATTATCATTGTAATTATTATTATTTCTTCCCATCTGCAACTTCAGACATCAGTTAAGACTGTGAAGTGCTTTGGGATCTCGGTGATTTTAACAACAACAGAATCAAACCTTAATTACATTGGCTGCACTGCCTGTCTCAAATCAGTTTTGTGATTTGGTTTTTGTGACTGGAATTAATATCACTGACCATTGGTAACACAGTGTTTGTATTTTGCATACATGAAATTTTTATGCAAATACATCAAAGCAGGTGAATACCAACAGGAGAAACTTCAGGAGTATGTTTTTACGTAAAAAGGAATCAGATTTATTTTCTATCACACAGGTATGCTTTCACATTCTTTGAACTTCAAGTACATTTGTACTGTCTTTTAAGCTCAGGGATAAAACTGTCCTTCCTGTGTATCTATTCTACTTATTATTTCTTCTCCTTATGATATATCAGAGCGTTTCTACAACATATAATCCTCTATTTCAGTAACAACTTCTCAACCTAAAGCTGAGTGAACATAATTTCCATTTTGTTGGGAAGATAATTTTTTTTTTTCCAAATCAGAACATGTCAGAACTAGAATTGATCAGAAGTGATGCTGTCTATTCAAGTCAGAAGCAATCAGTAGACTTAAAAGATAACAGTATCTGCAGAACAAAGGCAGCTGACAACGAGCCTGAAATTACATTTAAAAGGTGTACTTCATGCGCTGTTTTGATATATTACAAGGTGCAGTGAGTACACATACTAGCTTTGTAACAGCACCCAGTAATGTAAAATTTCTGATCTCTAGATTTCTCATTGTATTAGTTTCACTCCTTGAAAAATCAGCCTGTAACCTTGAAAAAGCTGGCTCTTGAAGCAAACAGACCAATACAGAAGTCTGCATGATACAGATACTTTTAAAAACCTACAAATGTGGTGTAACAGAAGTCAAGCCTAATAATAGCTAGTCTTTTCTGTCTGTTTTTAGTTATATCCATTTAGTTCTTTATGGAAATAGAAGTTGCATGAGTCTTGAAGAATGCTATAAAACTGTGTAACAAGAATTGGCAAGTTACTTGGGAAAGAAAATGTGGAGGAGATTATTTCACTGCTCCGAATCTGGAGCTGCTTCCTTGATCCAGCTATAGGGTCTGTAACAGGAGTGTGTTTTAGTCTTTAGTTTTAACGCATTACTCATTTTTCCCCACTTACCAGTATGGAATGTCCTCAGATCTCAAATTGGATTCCTTTCTGGTAAAACGGCATCCGTACATGCTCTCCAGGAGTGGAGCTATGGTTCCAACTCCTGAATGACACTCACAGCAACACTAGACCAAAATAAGTCCGTGAAACACCTGTGCTGGTCACGTTGGCTTCGCAGCATGTTTTACAGAAGTGTAGACATTCACTGTCACCTTCCAGCTCTTCCTGTCTGAATAGATGGGTGTTACAAACAAGTGCTGCTGATATCTTGTGATTATTTTAACAATGCTAAGTTCATGATCCAGAATTTTCTTGCACATGTGCAAACCCTACTAAATATTGTGCAACACAGTTTTTCTTTTTAATCTTAGCTCTTCCTTTGTTCACCCAAAATAAGTATTTATGGCGATGAGCAAGTTAAATGACAACTATTTGATACATAATCAAATAACAGTTCCATCTTAAATTCTGAACCTTTAATGTTTTATTTGTGTAAACTGGAATTATTTTTTCCTTTTCTCATGTAAGACTGATATTGACCAATAACTCCATCTCATTTGCTGTGTATCTGATTTTTATTTCTTTGCCTTGCCTCAATCTAATAGTCTTTTGGGGTAGACTGTACTCATGATGTTTTATAAATGGTAACTCCCCCTTATTTATGAAAATAACTTTGGTAGTGCCTGTATAAGAAAAAATCCTGACTTCACTTTCAACATCCTTCTCTTTTGTGATGCAAAAAACTTTTTTCATGGATTCTGAACAAGAGGTGGAGGAATGTTTGGTTTATTCAACTTGGTTCTATTAATTGAGTACTTATGGACACTCAGTTACCAGTTTGATAACTAAGTCTCTGCTTTAACACACGTTCCTGTGTTAAGGTATGCTATTTTGAAGTATTTACAGTTAAAGATTTGCATGGAAAGCAACACATTTCAGAATTCATTCACGGATTTTAAGAAACAGGGTAAATAATCCTGTATACTCCAAGATAATACTGTGCTATGAATGATGCCTAGTTGCTACTGGTATTTCCATGCTAGCCTTTAATCTCAACATGGATGTTGCTATAGGAAAGAGATGATCAAATTTGGAAACCAGGAAAGTTACATATTTGAGAGGCTGTTTGTATAGTAATTTAGTGGAAAGAATTAGTTTCTCTCCTGGTCTTTGTCTGATTTAGTGTAGGAGCTGCAACTATATACACATCTATGAAAATCAATGTCTAATATGAGACATGCATATAAGAAAAATGCAGTTTGAGTAAGAATGATTGTTTTAACTCATTTCAAGGCAGGTCAGTTGAGTTCTAGTTGTCTCTAATTAACATTCTCATAAGCTGTCTGTGCTTTGATTAGAATGGCAATCAAATACCAGAGGCTTTATTTACTTGCCTTCAGAAGCATTTAATGAAAAAAAAAAAAAGTATAAATCAGCCTGGTTCTGATAAGCAGCAGTCTTTCCAGTCCTCAATAAATACCCACACCCTCCCAAACTCTTGAAGTGAAACGATTCCGCTATTCAGAGTCAGGTATTATATGATGTATGTAGTTTAACTTAATAAGCTTATTTAGTTATTAATTATGTTCTAAATGGGGTGAAAAGAAATAAAACAGTATTAAACTTTAGGTATTTTTAATGACTAGTCTGCCTGAGAAATATAAAATCATATTGACACTCTACATCTTCTATTTTGAAATATTTGTATAAATCAGTCCCAAGAAAAGCAGGGTAGCTGGATTGGTTACAATTTGGGAAGAAGAAAATGTTGTCATGGGTCCCCTTCTATAATTCCGCTGTCATTCACTTGTTCTGAAGGTACTGACTGTCTGTCCTTTGAGTGAGAAATATAAAAAAAACCCTTTCCAACAAGTTTAATTTAAGGAAATTTATCAGAAAGGAAGAACTATAGTTTAGAAAACATGGACACAATCATCTTCTACAAAAATTTTAGAAGGAAAATCTTTATAGGCAATTTATAGATTTGGAGGGTTGTCTGTTTTCTTAATTGAAATGGAAGTCATTAATAGCTATCTAACTTCAAAAACAAACAAAAAGCAAAAAAACCCACCCACCACCAAACCCCACAAAAAAACATACAAAAACCCAAAAACCAATACCCCCAAATACAAAAACCTTAAACAGAAAACACAGTTAAACATTCTTTTTAATGTAATATGTGGTACACAGCAAGGTGGATAGAAAAAGCAGACTCAATTACCACAGCAGATCTTAAAGGACCAACTCTGCGCTTGTTTGCATGTTGCTCGTCCTTTTTGTCAGGGAGTCACTTCATGTGAGAGCTGCAAAACCGGGCCACTGAAGTGAGACTTGTGGAAGGAATCAATGTTATCTTTCCAAGTGTTTTTCTAATATGGCCTAACTGAATTCTGATAATTCAGTGGGAAATTTAAAAAAAAATTAATAGGATCATGTAAGCTATGATTTATGTGATTTAATAATACATTGCTAAAATAACATGTCTTTATTTGTCTTTTGCAGTTCTGTTTAGGATTCATTCTCTTAGAGTCAGACGGGGCTTTTATGTACGTTGTGTATCAAAACTGTGTAATATGTGCATTTTATTCATAATACTGATCTGGAGAGGTAGTGCTTCATATTCAGTATCTTCTATAAATACATACTGCATACGTTAAGTGTTTGTGCAAGAACATTAACAACATTTGTACTTACCCGATTGCTAACCGTTGCATGACAGATGTGTAGCACTTGGAATATTTAACTTGAAGTGTTTTACTGTCATTTTTGTGCATGAATATGTAAATAATTTTTACCATTTGTTTTCAGATATAAGTGGACACTTCATCATGATTGTAATATGAATAGATACTAGTTTTTAAATGGGGTGGAAAGGGGTTGATTCAGCACAGCCATGAAGTATATACACACTGAAGTTGTATGAAAGACTCTTATCTATGTGGTCTGTGAACAACATTGCTTTGTTTTGAATGGCCCTGTTCCAAATATTCCAAATATCTACGGTGTTTAAATCAAAGTATCATAATAACATGAAGACTGATATGCTTAGTTGAATTTTCAGAGTTAAAGTGGGGTGGAAATGCGGATTTCTGTTTAATGAAATAAATTGGTTCCTGTTGAATGATAGCAGAAGGCTCCTCTTCTAATTTGTTGGAAATAACCTATAACATTTTTAAACATGGACTTGATTATAAAATAAATGGATTGCCATTTGAATTTCAAATGCATAGTCCGTCAAACTGTCAAATGAATATTAAGTAAAATTAAGCTTCATATTTTGAAAATGATTCTATATGCAAAAATCAGAATTATACAGCCATGACTTAAAATGAAAGAGTGATTTCTGTTAAATGCAGATATGTAAAAGATGTGGTGAACTATCACTGGCAAACTTCAGTGACAATGTTACACATAATGCACGTCATCTGCTTGAAAAACTTGATTTAAGTTTGATAGAGGCAGGAAAGAAGTTCCTAAATCTGCTTGTAAAGGTGATTTTTTGAATGTGTTTATACTCTGAAAAGTATAAAATGGTTATTACTGATCAGTAACATGAATTATATTAATTTATATTAGAGAGGTTTTATTTCATAATTATATTAAAAGAAGATAATTCATTCCAGTTTTAAATGTCAAGTTCTGATTTTATGTATGCGACACTTCTTCTGGGATAACATATTTTTCGTATCAGCTTTTCTTGTTTTGTGCTAAGATTCCTCTTTCTGAGAAGACCCTTCGTATAGCTCTAAAGAGATCAGAAGTGGATTAAATCTAGGGGAAATAATTAGAATTGATTCAACCTTTCAGGCTGATTTTGCACTTTCTTCATGTGACTATGATTCATATTGTTCAGTGATAGCGAATCCACTAACATGTGTCTAAGTGAGCTGCAAAAAGAGGTCATGCACCCAATGCTTCTCCCACTGTGTCCCCTAGGTTGTAGCTTCTTCAGGGGGCTAGGAACCCTGAAGAATCGCTTAAACTGATGATCCCTGCAAAAGCAGGCAGATCTGGACTGACAGGTATTTAGATATAGCTCTGAATCACTGCAATGCCAGCCCTCCCCGAATTTAGAAGTCCTCAGAAACTTTAAGCTTTGCTTTGAAGAAATTACATAGGAAGTGTTCTTTTACACCCCGTGTAAGACAGACTCATCAGAATTCCTTTTGGCAACCCTGCAGATTTCTTGTTTGGAACAACAGGTTGTCCTTGCCACTAGCCTAGTTACACAGTTTCTTGCATATATTAACAATTTTAAGATGATGCTTCAGTGTGCTCTTGTTTGAAATGTTTCCTTCAGTTTTTCCTTCTTTTTGTAGCAATAATTTATTGCCACAAAATGTTGATCTAGGTTGCTGACAAAAAGGAAGACCTGGGTATTCTATGTATGTATATTAAAAATTAATGACGAAATGCTGTTTCCAATGACAGTGAAGTCAATGGACTAGAGAATTCCTAAGCACCTTATAGAATATTCATGCTCGGTAAATACTAGTTTGTGTATTATTATCGTCTAAATAGAACTCAGTGGGTGTTAAGTAAATGCTGTAGTTGAGGTGATAAGATATAAGACTGAAGAAAATAAGTGCTCAATCAAATGGTGTGCATTTTTGAGGAAGACAGTTTCATCATTGTTAAGAATAAAACAGACTTTTTGACCAGGATTACTGGAAAAAAGGAGTGTACTAGTTTTTCAGGTGTGCTCTTTTGTGTTTCTCAGGCAAAAAAAAAAAAATATTAGTTGAATATATTAGTGTGAAAGGGATTTTTTTTTTTAGCTTAAATTTATATGCTTTTACAGGTAGTTTACGTTAACAACCAATCTAGAAAGTAACTTAAAGAAACCTAAGGAAAAGGAGCTAAAGCAAAAATTGGGTTTGGCAAGGATTTTTCTTAAAGCAGGTTTTGAAAAAAAATGCTACTGTACCAAACACGTTATTCTGAACTTCAGCACCATAGGTTGTAATGCTGTCCTGCAAAAGCCTGAATTCTTGAGCTAGCTCATGACTGGCAGTGGGACAAACTTTATGAAAAAAGTCAAAATTTGTGGTTAAGTTAGTAGTGACCTTGTGCTATGCTGCGCCAAGTAGGATGGTGTACTGAAACACAAGCAATGCAGGAGTTTTTGCAGAGAGAAACAATGAATAAAATAGGTGCCCAAGTGGCATCTAGCCATGGAGATCCAGAGGAAAAAGGGAGCTAATCATTATCGGATTAGAGTTTCTTAATGTAGTCTATGGATTACTGCAGCTGTAAATATTCTTTGTGAAAGAGCCATGCTGCCAGGGTCTCAGTGATGAATAGCTGCCCTTGGAGCTCTCCTCTGGGGAGTATTTAGAAACTCTGAAGGTAGAAATAGCATAAATAGAGTGCACTCCCTTTTCAATAACTTATCCTGGCTTTACATACTGAGTTTTTTATTGGTTTGGTTTTTTCAGTAGGGAAAATCTAGAAGTGTCCAAACAACCTTTAGCCTTGCCAGTATCCTATACTCACAGCTTCTTTTTGACTCAAGTCTCATGGAGGGTTTGAAGAAGGATGCTACTGGGTCAAGGAATATCATGGTTTTGGTGGCTCCTTCACCAGACACACTCTGAGAACAACCTGGCACTTTCATTTTTTGCTTTCCTCTCCCAAAAACATAACTTTTGAGAAATTATTGTATTCAGAATTAAGTGCCAGAGTTGAGAAGCTTCTAGATTGTTTTAGTGAACTGTATTGAGTAATGCCATGTATTTTGGAATTGCCTAGATTCCTAATGGACTCTTGGATATTCTCTAGGTATATCTCAGGAAGGATAGCAGTAGGCATCACTTAAATTTAAGTAATCTCCATTTGCTCAAAGCAGCAATGTTAGTAACTTTTCAGAGTTAGTGACAGCAGATAGCTGAAGGTTTATCTTCCTTTGCAAAGTGTGGTACAGAAATCAAAATTTGTTTTAAATAACATATAGAGATCAATAAAAGAATGTATTTATATCAGCTGCATGTTTATTATCAATATAGCTACATTTATTTAAATGTCACTGGAAAAATAACTCATAGACAAGGGGAGTATGAAGTGGTTTTGTACATGATACAGGTGATTTATGGAATTAATATCAATTAAGTTCTTGGAGGTCACTGTCGGTTTTAAAAAGTAAAACTAAGTGCTAAAATTACTCTAAACTTTTCATAATTAGAGATTAGAAAATTATTCTGCCTTGCTCTTGTTAAAAGCCTTGCTGTGGTTCTACCAGTTTTCTGGTTTTGTCTCTTTTTTTTATATAATTTCAGAATTTGGTGTTCTCAGTTGCAGTGGGTTACCTTTAACCATTGTGATTAAAGTAGTATGACTTTTTTGCAAATACGGACCACATACTGACTGTCCTTCCTGTAGCAGTAGTTTGCTATAGGGGGATTTATGGAGGCATACTATCAGGAATTTTGACAGCCTGGATGAGACTGCAGGGCACTGTCATCAGGTTGGCAGTTAGCAATTTAAACCCCTGTATAAGGACCTTCCTACCTGCACAGCAGTTGGATGAAGGAACTGATTGCAGCTGGTCAACAAAGAGAAAGTAATGTTTTTTTTAAAACACAAAACTATTTCAGAAATGTCAGTTGCTGTCCTTTTTTCCTCTTAATGAAATGTTCAGTTAAAACTCAGAAAGGTTCATGATAAATAACTTCATTAAAGAGATCTACATTACAAGGGAGATCAAGGTTCAAGTCTTCGTTCTCAGCAGGGCAGGGACTTTCTTTCTTGCATAAATGTAGTGCAAGCTGGATAGTCTGGAAATAATACTTTCTAGTGTACTTCCTCTGGTCAGTGTCTAATCTCATTTTTTTTTTCCTGGAATTATGCTAAAACTGTCTATATCTCTTCCTAATTCAGAATGAAAACATGTCAAAAGCTCAGAGTTTTTGGTGTGAAATAGAATTCTTGGTTTCTGGCCAACTGTCTGCTGATATATGTGGCAATCACTTAATATTTATTTTCCGCAGTGAGTTCTGATCCAGAGAAGCCATTAAGGATGTGGGTAATATTAACTGAGTAGTCCCGCTGTGATTTAAATGGGGTGATCTTAAAGTGTGGGCATTTAACTGCTGCTTGTACTGGGACTGGTTCAGGGAATCTAAATGCGTACCAGCAGGTATTCGTGAATCTGCTGTGTGAGCAGTAGTTAGAGCTGTCTCAACTGATATGTCATGAAATGATGGAAAAACTCAAAATCTATTCCCATGTAAATTTTCAGTATTTCTGAAACTTCCTTAGCACCTATAGCAACATCTCTTGTCTTAAAGCCACCGTGTTCCATGAAGCACTTTGAAAGCTGGTCACAAGATTGTGTTGCAATGGGAATGCACACATAGCCAAAAAGTTGCATTGCATTGCCTGGGTTGTGCCTCTGTAAGTTAATTGATGTACTGCAGCCCGTCAGCTGACCTTGTAACTCTCAAGTTGTTACTTTTCTTCCCTTGTACAATTGGTTCATGAAATGTATGTGATTTAAATGCCTACTCCCTTTCCGCAGCATCTAATGCCTCTTTTGCTACCCTGTCTATTAAGTTTGGTGCCCATGGTGGTTTTTCTCTTGTATGTGCTTTGCTGGCTTATCATACTCCTATTTTTGTTCTCCAGCCTAAATATAAATAAAAGTCTGGCTGTATTTTCCATTTTAGATATGTTTTAAAACTTTCTGTCTTTAGTACAGAAATTTTGTGGACACTGAAATTTCATAATAAGGATTGCCTACCAGAATGAAAATATTCTAAAAATTCAAACAACACAAAGCTTCAAACTCCTACATCTGTCCTGAATGTTCAAAATAGGCATACCTCAGCATCTGACAGTCTAACCTGAGGTTCCTTCAGATTATGGATTTTTCAAAGGGGGGAATGATCAACATGTTCTGAGAAACAGTACCTGTCTGAGCATCTGAAAGCACTGAAATTGCTGGTAGAATAAAGTATCAACCATGGAAAGACGAGTTGCAGAATTTGATTAGCTAATCTGCCTTTTAAATTGATTGCTGTGGCATTTTTGTTGCTATTCATTGCAACTTTTTGTCATATAACTTTCTAAATATATGGGATCTTTAAAGGGAATGGCACATTACAATCAATATTTCACTTTGAGTTTGGAAAGAGATTATTTAACCAGTCCAGTTTACGTAGTAGGAAGTGACTTTTACATTTGACATCTGTAAGAAATTAGGTAACTAATAATGACCAGGCTGGCAAGTAGCTGTTGGGTCTTGAATATATATGCACACAAATGCATATGCATAATATATACATACATATGCATTTATGCATAGGTATGCACATATACATATTTTAAATGCATGCAACTATCACTAAATACTAAACTGAATCTGATGATTTGTCTTTTACTTTGGGGAAAATAATTACAGTAGTTGTGTTAACAAGATACGTGCCTTTGTCAGTTTTTATTTATTCTTGCAGACCTCATTAAAATGAGATTTCCAGCCTGACTAGGATTTTCCATTCTAATATAATACTTGGAGTTGTTTAGCTATTTTTTTCCTCTAATGATACGCCGTGTCCTGCTATCCCTCTTCCTGTTTGGTTCCCTGGGCTGCCAACATTCTAGGCCAATGGCTATCATCATCTGCTTTTACAATGCCTGAAACAATACAGCATGGTTCTCAAAAAGAATTATAGATAGAAGAATAATCACTTTGTAACTCAAAACTGTGACTCTTTGCGGGTCTGGCATTTCAACCTTGCATCTAATTTTTTTTCATCTGCATTTATGTTTTGGCATTAGGACTAGTGTCAGTATTTCTGCTGTAAGGCTCAAAATGAGAGGAGGAGTCCTGAAATCATTGAAGAGAAGCAGATTAAATTGAAAATGAGGCTTTCCCGGTACACATTACAGGCTTTGCTTTTGTCTTGGAGTAATTTATAAAACCTACTATTTGGGACCTAATGTTAATGAGGCTCCTTGCTGGCTCAGTCTTTGCCAGCCCACCTGCCCTAGCTTTACTCTAAGCCATGGTCAGTTTGGGCAGGCAAGGTGCCTGCTCCCTCCCTCCCACCAGCATCACCCTGTGTGCAGCAGACGGGTCTCCTTGGTTGAGAACAGGCCCCCGCATGGGGGGTAGGGCTGGGAAGAGAGACTCCCTCTTCTTGGGAATGACCAGGACTGACCGTGAGCCCTGGTTGATCCTTGAGGAGATACCGGAGAACAAAGTTACTGGCTTCAACTGACACACTTGGCTCCTGGTAGGAGGTGTGAGCAGTTATGAACTGCTGCCGCTAACCCTGAGACACTGGGCTCATTGAGCAAGCGCACCATCTTCTTTGCCTCCCAAAGCAGGCCATGTTTTTATCAAGCATATGGACAGTCCTTCTGACTGAGTGTCCTCAGAAGAGAGAAAAGAAACAGGTGTTTCTTTCCCTCTCGGAGCTGAGCCAGCTATCAGTGTGGAGGTGTGTGAGCAATAGCAGGGGGAGGTTCACTCCAATTCCTATATTTGATTTTTTACTGTCCCTTTGGAGATCTTATGGTACTCTATAACACTCTCAAATGTAGCATGATGTTTCCTGAGGTAATATCTGTGCCCCCACATGTAATTTATCTGTTAAACTGTAGAATTTAGGTACATCTCAGCTGCCTTTAAGGTAGTTGGATCTAGTTGTGGCTTCAGGACGTGAAACTTAAAGGTTTATATACTCTGTTCTAAACGATCTAGGGTGTAGACTTACCTAGGACCTCCTCTCAGCTGCTCGGTGGTGCTGGAGCTGCGGGAGTTTGCTGTTCTGGAGCAGAGAGGTGAGAGTTGGGCTGTTACAGAAAGAGGAAGAAACTGGCAATAGGGAGTGGATGGATGGAGAGAACTGGAAATTCAGACTTCCAGCTCTTGTGCCACACGCTTTCCGATACACACTGAGCTCCTCCGTGGCACCCTGTGTCGCTGGGAGGGAGAAGCGCCCTTCAGCCCGGCACTCTGGCACAGACACAGTGGGCGGCTGTGCTGTCCTCATTTTGCTGCCCTCAGCAATTCACAGTCACAGGCATCTGCCTACTTCGTGAATAGAGACAACTTTGAACGTAATTTAAAAACAGAAACAAAAAAACACTTGATAAGAAAAAAACAATGGATCACAGAAAGCCTAAATTTCGAAGTTTAAGTTTTTAAGGAGTCCTGAGTAAATAAAAAGGTATTATCAAGACATTCTTTAGTGGGCAAACCTTTATTTCATACTTGTATGTAGTAAATTGCAAACATGGACACCAAAAAAACCCGCAACCCTTTCTCAGACAAGAGTAGCAGTAATTAGTGTTGTTGCACTTGTAGCCTGACAGTAACATACTGGCTGTTTTATTTGCTCTGTAATGTGTAATGAGTATTCCATTTGGATTATAAAGCAACATGATGAATGAATCGGGTTGTATCGATTGAACTTCTGTACCAGTCAGTAATCATTTTGTTTCTCGAGCTTTTATGCCCTCAGAGTAGGAATTAAAAAATGGTTTAATTAGAATGTGGGGAAGTATCCTCTTCAGTCAGCATCTGCTAACAATAAAGATAAAGGCCTTAAAACAGTAAGGCCCAATGACTTGTCAAAGGAAAGGGGAAGTCATGAAAGATGGTAGTGTTTGTTTCCTAATCAGACTGTAAAAAATAATAATAATCTGTTTTACTTAAGTTTTTTGGTTTAGTTTTTCCTCATTTAATTATAATAGCTATTTAACCGACCTACTGTTTTTCAATAATTGGCCATTTTTTTAAAGACTTGTAATGAAATCATCAGTATTTCAATTAAACAAAAATATTTGGAACATCTAGTAGTAGAGAATTGAGGAAATCAGTTCAAATCTAAAAATCTTTTATTATCAGTAATCTCTATCACCAGCCTGTATCTAATATTCCTGTTTCTTATACAAGTCAAAAACCAAACCAAAACACAGCTGAATCCTTTAGAAGTTAATGGGATGACCGTAGTGATATTTCCTTTCTTGTACTTTTTCTTGAAGTGGCTTTTCCGTAGATCTGTTGACTAACAAAAACATGTTTCTATCGAACTTAATTCCAGCAGAGAGTGTTCATTATAGAACTGAAATAATTTGGTGGCTTTAGTTTTGTATGGTCTGTTGATTTTCTGTATCCTAGCAAACAGGAAATGCCTTCTACTGTGTATGCTCATAGTACGCACGTGGAGGGACACTGGATTTGCCCTATATGCGATCATCTATCTCTGCAGCACCTGCAATTCAAATTCAAGAGAGATTCAAAGCTTTTATTTTGGAATCAGCATATTTTAAAATACATCAGCTTGTAGCTAATGAAAATATCAGTGGTGAAATTTAGTCTGCCATGGGAGACCTCACTTTCTGTAGCATCGCGGGTCTTTTGAAGACCTCTTTTTAGAGGTGAAAGTCCCCCTAACAGAGGAAGAGCTGTGAAATATAGCAGCTGAATTTTTGGTGTGGAAAGCTCACCTAGTGACAAAAAGGAATGGCAGGTTGTTCACTTTTCTCTGTAATAGAATTCAGAAATAGCTATTTAATACCCCCATTCTGCTTTTGTTGAAATGACATTGGCTTTCTGTGCTTTGAATTCATTCTGCTCTGTGATAGCACTGGTGATTTTTCTTTTTTTTTTTTTTTTAAAAAAAAAAAAACCACAAAACCCCCACTAAAAACCCCCACTCTCAAATTGGATTGGAAGTGATTTCACAAAACCCAATAAATTCAGAAGTGTATGACTGAAATATGGTTTTCTCTAGGTTATAAGATAGCTGAGGAGAATAGGTGGGAATTAAGACTCAGTGCAGAGCACAAGGGGAACAGAGGTTCCAGCTGGTGGCAGCCAGAGGTCATTTGGTGTTGTGCATTTTGGGGCCACCTCCTGTAGCTCCTGCTCCCGGGAGCTCTCAGCACTGTTGGCACTGCAGCAAGGCTAACAAGGCAGGGCTGCAGCTCTGGGTACAAGGAAAGGAGAAAACCAGCAGGGTTTTAAGAGAGATTAAATCAAGAATATTAGATCTGTTTTACTCCAGAATGATTCTTGTTCAGCCTCTTCAGGATGCTGGGGGGATGGCTGAAACGAGAAGAGAGGGACACGTGCTCAAGTAATGAAATTTAAGATGAAGCAGTAGTGATTTTCGGTAGACTTTGTTGAACACCCTGGGACAGGGATGCAGGGATGGCAGAGTATGTTACCTAGCAACTGCTGGAAGGTGGTTAACTCTTTGGTACCCATCCTTTCTGCCTCTCCAATAGACTGAGTGTAGAAGTGGAATTTCTACAGAGAAAAGATTGGGAAGTTTCCTACTATTTGCAGTGTAATGTTTTCTAGAGGCTGTAATTAAAATGTTAGTACATAAAAGGAAATAGTCCTGAAATATTGTAGTTCATATTTAAACTACTGTAACTATTTCAGGGTTTATTAGTAGGTTGTTTTTAACCATGATTGATATGTCTGCCAACACCTATAACACTCCTATATTTCTGCAGTGTGAATGTCTGTAACGCGTAACAAGTGAGATGTCAATCGTTTACTGACCTTCTGCAAATGGGAATCTCTTGAAGATCAGATATTATTTTGCTACAAATAAAACGTATAGAATGCATCAGCTCTACACTGTAGGTCAGACTTCCAGCAGAGCCAAGGTTCTCCAGTCAAGAGCAATGGTTGTTGCTCCAGTTAAAGCAGTTAAATTCAGTTAAATCAAAGTACCTAAACCAGCTGAGGATGTAACTGATAATATGGCATTACTGGGTAACAGTTGAGGTGAAAACCCCTTTTAGATGCCACGGTTTTAACAAATTGCTAACTAAGATTCTGTGAAATGTGTAGAAAGACGGAAGGTGTTTAGAGGGCAGTAGAGGATAACAGATCAGACGCAATTATGAGCGTTGTAAACCAAAATAAAGACAAGTTGATCTGAAGTTACCGCTAGTCTAGTTTTTGTTGCCCCGTCTGCATAGCAATCAATATCTTTGTGGATATGTGATATTTAAATGGACCTTTTGCAGCAGTTAAATAGAAACATTGATAAGTGTAACTCAGTGTTTACTCAATTTTCCCAAACTGGGATGTCTTTCAGGTAGCTGTTACTGCTTATTAACGTTATGATGGTAAAATCACTTGGAGATTTTTGTATTACCTAAATATATCAGAGTAGTACTATTGTTTGGATTGTCCCCCCAAAATTGCCATATGTTTTTTTTTAATAGCTCAGAACATATCTGGAAAGAGGCACCAGACAGGACAGTCCATCAATTCCCCTGTCAACAACAGGGGAAGGAATTACACTGTCTGGTGGGTAGATAAGTATATATTGTTACATGTTTATGTGTAAAGGTGAAATAAGAAGGTGTTGTACAGAAATGAACCTATAAACGTTTTTCCTAGTAGCAGTCCCACATTATTGTAACTGTATCAGCTGCAAATTTATAGCACAGAGTTGCAGGCAGTGTGTCTTAGTAGTCTGCTACTAGTAGGCAGTCATTAGAGCTGTTGGTTTGTGAGCCTCCATTCTTTTCAATGTTCTCATGAAAACGGAGATGCATAAAGTTAAATGATTTCTCTTGTTTTGTTTTTTTTTTTTACTTGTTTTTTTTAAACTTGTTTAACCTCATAGTTTTCTCACATCTACTATGTGGCTGGGAATTTAATAATGGTAGATTTTATTATGCAAAAGCAAAGATTGGCTGAAAACAGGGATGAAAACTCCAAATAATAACAGAACATGTCCACTTTCAAACCCTATTTGTCAAAAAATGTCATTTCCTCTGAGCAACTTGATTGTGGAAAGAATACCCCTTTGAAGAGAACCACGGGGACATCATAGGGTCCAGCAGAACTCCTTTAGGCTGAACTGGGGACATGTCCTGTGCTTCTGTATATTCCACCTCCTACATCACTTCAACTCCAGTGCTGCAGTCCCAGGATGGTATATCTGACCTTTCCTATGATTTTTCCTCTGCGACTGAGATAGATATTGCAATTCCATTATTAGTGGTTGACATAGGCTTTTGTCGCACTCTGCTTATTTTTTTCTGACTTCATGGAATGTATTTAATGTTTAAAATTGGACAGTTATTGTACATAGTTATAGCAAACTTGAAGTTTGTCTTATTTGAAATTTCCTGCTTTTCATGATAAGCTGTAGTGAATAACATCATACTCTACAGGTGTCTTCTGCCTTTCTCTCCCACGCAGAATGGACTGACAGTTCTGGATTTACAACATGCAATTCCCAATTTCCCCTCAAAACTCAAAGATGTCCAAGATGAAAAGAAAGCAGAGAGTATTTTAAGATGATATGTATCACTCTGGCTGCTTCATTTCTGTCCTTCCAAGTCTTTTGAGGAATACCCTTTCTTTGATGTATTTTTAGATACTACTTTCAGATAGTGTTTGGGTTTTTTTTAATTATTGAGGTGTCATAGCCTAATAAAGCAAAGCATTGGAATCCATTTCCTTTCCATCTTATTGACACGGGACTGGCATGTCCTCTGTACTGTTCTTTTTTATTCACATGAGCATCTCAGGACACTTTTCACTTATTCCCCACTCTGAATAACCCAGAGTGACCAGAGACCTACTCCACCAGGCAGTTGTGCAAACACCGCCATTGTTGTTTTGAATAGCTTTCACGATAGTGTGATTGCCATCAGTAGCAAAATCCTTCTAGAAATAAGTTCAACAGAGGAAGAAATAGTATAAACCCTGGTAAAAGAAAGAGAATCTCCATCTTCACATCCATCAGGAAAGCATTTGAGTCACTGTGAATATAATCTTTCTAATTCCTTTCCCTCATGTATGAGAACTGTCTCTCTTTTACCACAAGTGGAAATCTGTAGATGAATTTTTAGGGGAATATATACCTATAGATGAATTTTTGAAATGACTCAGTTATATTCAGAAACTATCTTACTGTCTGCTTATGCCATTCTTTCTCTTTTCAAGAGCCTTTTGCAGAAACAACTATTAAAATTGGAGATGAACGTAGCAGAGTTTAGGGTTGGAAGGGAACTTTAAGGGTCGTCTAGCTCAATTGCCCCCTGCAATGTGCAGGGACATCTTCAACTAGATCAGGTTGCTCAGAGCCCTGTCCAACCTGACCTTGAATTTTTCCAGGCATCACCACCTCTCTGAGCAACATGGGCCAGTGTCTCACCACCCTCATTGTCAAAAATTTCTTCCTTATATCTAGTCTAAATCTACCCTCATTCAGTTTAAAACCATTACCCCCTGTCCTATTGCAACAGGCCCTGCTAAAAAGTCTGTCCCCATCTTTCCTGTGTGCCCCCTTTAAGTACTGGAAGGCCACAATAAGGTCTCCTTGGAGTCTTTTCTTCTCCAGGCTGAATAACCCCAACTCTCTCAGCCTGTCCTCATAGGAGAGTTATTCCATCCCTCTGATCATTTTTGTGGCCCTCCTCTGATCCACCTAAAACTATCAGACATTATAGGAGAGTATCACAAATTGATTTTACTGGATACTTTCTAATTTTAAATTAAAAAGTATGGGATTTTGAGATTAATTATTTCATAAGGATCTACTTACATTTACTGTCACAGTACAGATTTTTACAAATGGTCAAACGAGACTGAAGTCTTAAAACATTTCTCAAATGTAGGTTTGAAAGGCATCAGTGGTTACTGAAGACAGTCATGGAGAAAAAATCCAGTTTTGGGGTGATGTAGACAAACTTAGTTGCCTCCAGCTGTATCATGCTTTATTGTTTAAATACAATAAAAGTTAGTTTTTGAAGATTTACTGATAAAGTGGAATCAGGATGGTCTTGATATTTTTCCTTCCCTTTCTGCTGATTCAAAGAGTAATAAACAAGATATAGAAGAAGAGAACAAAGCTGATATTAATTGCTGCTGTTTAGGAGCAGTTTAGGATGGCTGCAAACAAGTGCAGCTATCCAGGGAGATCATTCATTCCCTAAGTTGGAGATCCTCAGTCAGGGAAGATGTATCTACTAACCTAGACTTAAGCTGTACTTTACAGTACAGAAGATAGGACTTTAAAGACAAATTTTTAATTGCAAATCCTTGCATGAAGCAGCTGCGTTCCAGGGTGGCAAACCCTGCATTTGTGTGATTTCTGTGAATCAATCATCCTCATCCTGGTGGAAGACTGGAGGCTAACAGAGATCAAAAACAGAGAGGAGAAAAATAGCGTTTTATTTTTCACTCTATTTGCTCTGCATTGGGCTGTGTTTAGACAATATAGGAATTGGCAATGAAAGTGCTCAGTGGTTAGTTTTTGACTTCTGACTTGTTGGCTTTTGGGATACTGTGATGCTTCTGTATGTTCCTGAAGGGCAAACAGTAGGAATTCCACACTTGTCCTGCGCCTGGCAGCTGGGTGCAACGAGAGGACAACACACACTGTTGCTGTTGGCTCTGCTCCGACTTCCTGGGCGTTCGCCCTTTTGATTCTGCACTGAGACTGGTGCAACAGGACCTTCCTTCGGAGAACCAGGGCAGCAGTCCTCAAATAAGGTAATCAGTCAGGTAAATACTCGTATTTTGCCCCAAAAGGCATTTCAAATTAGAGGTCTTGCTTCCCATTTGAGTCCTGCTGGGTTCAAACCTTTATGTCCAGGGCCATACTTACAATCCCAAATCTCACACACTGGAAACGTACCCAGTGACATTTATTTCACAGAGCTAATCAATAATATAGATAAGTGGCATATATATAATGAGTGAAAGGGAAATATATTTTTTTCCCTGTACAATAAGGGTTTGTTGGGTGGTTAATTTGAGGTAATCATAAATGTCCGTGAATTTTAATAGTAATTTCTTAAGCTCAATCTAAAGTGTTAGCGTTATATTTCATTTAATGGTTCAGATTTAATTAGAGACATGCTTTGGAGCTGACCAGGAAAAGCATGGACAGATGTGACAAAGCTGTCTTTGTACATGCCTCTCTGACTGTGCTGTACGCTGCTCTTCTAGAGAAGGAGATCTCTCCAGGTCATTCGTCTATGGATGTGTAGAGTTGAACTGTTTTTGTTTCTTATGTGGCTTTTCAGTATCTATTCTAGGCTCGGTATTTTTGTTATTGTGAAATGTTCAAAATAAGATATAATTTTCACAACAGTAATGTAAAGAAAAATTTCCATTACCCGCTGTGTGACATCAGACTAAAGGGTAGGTTCTCTTTCTGCCTCCTTACAATGTTCAGTTAAATGATAATTACTGATGATTCTGTCAACATCCTACCAAGAAACTATTGCATTTCAAAGACACATCCTGATGTAGAATGTTAAATTGCAATAGGACAACAGCGAATGTTTTTCTATGACTAAGTGAAATGCGAAGCTACACAAATTTCTTTCCTTTCTGATTTTTCTCATTGTCCTTTCACAGACATTAACACAACTCAGGCTTAGAATATAACATGACATGAGGCAACAGCAATATAAAAGAGGTCTTTGAAGCTGTTTCTTTTTATCATGCTTTACCCTTAACAGGGTTTCTCTAGTGTAATTCCTTTGCAGTACTAAAGAGAATTACATTTCAAGTTCCATAATTGCACCAGGGAATTGAAACCTTATTTAAAAAAAAATAAATTGAAGTATTCTGTCCAAGACTGGTTTTATTATCAGCTAGTGTTGATGTTGATGTTTCAGAATAAAATGTTTTATGTATTATAAAAATACATCCTGCTTATTATGAATGTCTATGAAAAGTACAATGGGCGGTAATTTAACTACTTTTGATACATGCTTTTTGACCTCACTGGAACGTATTTGAGAAGTTACATGCTTGCACAAACCCCACAAACTTTGTAATCCTAATTTTTTTACTGAAGCTTGTTCTCTAAAATGTGATGTCTGTGATGCTGCTTTGTCTATATATTTTTATGGTATTTATGCACGTATTAATTTACAGTTACTACTAGTTAGCTTTATAAGTACAGATAGCTGGTATATTCACAGTTTTTATGAACTTTGTGCTGAATTGAATGTGACTTTGCGATAATACATACTTCACCACATTACCTGTTTTTTCCTAAACATTTGACCATGAAAAATTGATTGTATCTGTGTGTGCTTTTTGGAGTATTAAGGAGAAACTATTGAAATGGGCTTGTCTTATTTGGATTTCCAGAAGAGGGTATAGGGTATGCAGTTCCTCAGAATCCGTAGGTGGTGCAGTCTCTTCCTTTTGCTTGTCCTCACAAGAAAGCTTGGGGAGGCTCAGCTGTGTTCAGTCAATTTACATATGTAGCTGTTTTACAGATGTTGTAGGTCATCTTTATCTCTGCTGGAATTATGCAAATAATGTTGTATGGTTTTTTATCCTAACTGGGAAAGCATTGTGTAGGTCAATCCAAGTATAAATTTCTCAAGAAAATGAAAAACCCTTCCTACAGCTGAAGCATATGATATAGGGGACCTATATTTGAAGCTTTTTTCTTTTTTAAGGGGAGAGCTTTTTTATCTCCTGAGTAACAGTTATTGAACTGAAATTTATTTAGGGTGCTAAAAAAGTGTGTGTTCATTCTTTGGCTATTTTATCGTGTAAATCATGAACGTATGGTCTTGGATCCTGAAACAGCATCAGAAAACTTATTTTTGTTAAGGAGCAAAATAGAGATTGTATTACAGACTTGTAGTATCGATTTTGAAAACTCAGGCTGATCTCTGGCCCAAGAAAACAGTGACTAATTATTCTCCCCAATGTACAACTATGTTGTTTTCAACAAAAGACTATCCAGGTATACTGCAGGTCATTTGACAGCTTCTCTAATTTAAAAATGCATCTAAAAGATCAGCATGTTGTCTGTCCTGTTTACCAATACGGTCTGTGTTTGTTTTGAAAGGTATTCAGTATTCTCTGAGAACGTGTTAATTTACATCTATACTGGAAAGTGTTAAGTTTATTTAAACAGTTGGTAAATACAAACAGGTGGTAATTTACTAATTAGATTTACATTTCAATGAAAAAGGCATAAATATTAGAAAACTACAGATGGTCAAGCTATCCCAGGTAGCTTGGTATTTAGTATTGTGACTGAGGTAAAACTCATTTTGTTTAAATGAAAATTACTGATAGCTGCATGAGCAATGAAAGGTTAAGTCTTGATGTCTTGGTACATAAGAAGTAAACTATGTACCTTCCATAGGAATATTTCCATTCATCAGTAGAAAATCCTGTGTATTTTACTTCCTATAGACATAATCTGAATAATAATAATAACAATAATAATCCTATAGACATAATCTGAATGGTAGATATTGTCAGAAATAGATGCTTTGTTTTATCGCGAGTATGACAAACTGCCAAATTTTCTATGTAACGTCTTTTAAAAATAATTCCATTTCCATGTGCTCTGAGTGAGAAAGAATACTTCAATGCAAATAAAGAAACATACTGCTCTTTATTACTCTCTGGCTATCTAAATAAACACCAAGATGTACAGAAGTAATGAACTGTATTAGAACATCAAATTCTTTTTAAATATTGTAGTGCAAAAAAAATTTAAAATATTGCAATACTGTTAACAGAATTAATTGTACAAATGCATGACTGAATGCCATGTGAGCCAGTATTATTGTTCCAACACAGGGATACAGCAAATTACTTGGGTAAGTATTTTATATCCTTAAATAGGGCTGTTGAAACCTGTGACTGTCATTATTCGCCAACTAAAAGCAATGCATGAACTTAAATTTTTACATGAATTAGAGCTATACAGATGAGAATTTCTGATTTTATCTAACACATTTGTTCCAGCATTCACTACAGGTACTACTAGTAATAATAAAGTAGTGGTTGTTCTCTATCTATATGTATTTAACTGTAGTCTCTTAGTTTACACCAAGGTTGTATATGCCAGTATGTTTTGGCCTGCAGTGTATAGGCCCCATTGCATTAGTTGCCAAGTCTGTAATTATGGCTTTTATGTGATCACAATTCATATAATAACTGTGTTCATTTGGGGGAAGGACACTTAGATGCAGTGGCATACACCCTTACCTCTTTAAACCTACCCAGAATGATATATTTGCCAGAATCCCTAAAACAAATTGAAAATTTGATTATTTCATACCAAAAGTGCTATAGCTCGTTGCATCCTGTCTGTTACTGACCTACTTGTTCCTTTCTTCCTGTATAATGAATACGTTATTCTAACCTCTTTTCCTGATTTCACTGTAAATGGCTAATTTCTGATGTCTCTCCTAAGCTGCTGGTTCCCTCTTTGATAAAAAAAAAAAAAATTATTTGTAGAAGACCTGTGCATCCAGCAATAGAGGTCCATATAGATTATTGGAGAAATGACAGAAAACCAGCCCGGCTTTGTACTGCTGTAGCGCCTTTTCTGAGATGCATAGGTGCAGGTTTTGTGCCCACCTTCCTTGCTGGCACCAGGCAGCTACACTGCTCTGAGGGAACCATCAGTTCCAGAACTGATCATGCTGATGGCAATTTGGTGCAATGACAGAGTTGCCCCATTTGTGATTTGGATGTGAAGTTAGGCTATATAGCCCTTTTAAAAATCAATCATATACAATATATTTAAATAAAAGACTGCAGTCATAGGACAAAAATGAGAATTGCTCATAGTTTTCTGTAGAACTCAATCAGGATTTTATGTTATCCTCTATACAAACCTCTACACTTACAGTTTGGCTTTTTTCTTTGGAAGCATTAAGCTCTGGCCTGTACCAGGAACCCGGTGTTTGCAAGTACTGAGATGCTAAAATAGAGTGTCTTCTTTTATTTAACAGTGGGAAAAATCCATTGAGTAAGATTATCATGAGGAACAGTGGATGGCACTGTTGGTTTGCAGCTATGAATCTGCAAAAATGAAGCAGGACAGGACAACCTTAAAAAGAAAACAAAAAGCCCCAAACCAAACCCCCAAAGCTCCCAAAAACCTGCCTCACCCCCCAAAAAAAACCCCAACCCAACTAAACTTTAAAACAGTATCTTCTTAAAATGGATGGACTAATTCTCAGACGACGTGTCAGTGCTCAGAAATTCTCAGAGAGATGAAGATTACATGTAAGATTCATAAATTCTTTGACCAAAAAAAAAAAGTACTAAATTGAGTCATTTCTGTCTGTTAGCTTGACATTGTGGTTTTGTCAGAGGAGACAAAAAGCCCAGCTGGCTGCAGTGAGAGTTAACGGTGGTAAATTAATTTGGCGAAAGCACTGGAAGAGCAGTGCCTCCCTCACTCAAGGCAGGGTTGTTGGTATTGGTGGGTTTTGAGGCTTACTACAGCAAGATCACACCTATGTGGAGGAGCAAAGGGAATGTATTCAGTCATTTGGAATCTCCTTAGAGATGTTGTCTGGAAAAATAGGTTGTAGTTATCAAGTCTGGTTATTGGGGGGGAGGGGTGTGTGTGTGAAGCAGTGATATGGGCTTGGAGCTGATGAAGAAATAGGCAGCCTGGGTTTCAAGACCCCCGGTCAAAAGCACAATGAGACTTGTGAGATTCCTCTCATTGATTGTAGCGAGTTTTGCATCAAGAGCAAAATGTTTTGCTGCTTTTGAATGTTTCATTCTTTGTTTTTGAAAAGATCAAATGCATGTATGTTTTGTCCAATTTTATTTTAAAACGCATGGTACACATTTGACCAGTGTTCCCTGGAGAAGTCACATACGGGCATGGCCAGTCTCCTTGTGAATGTGCAGTAATCAGTCCTATTCATATGCACAAAAAAATCTAATATTGAGCAAAGAACTTGCTATGTATCGGCTCAATGTCTTTATGCTTGGTTGTCAAACACTGAAATTTAATTTCATTCCTATCATGTAAATGTCATTTAAAATGAGCGCGAATCTATTATGGGGAAATACCACCAAAAGATGAATATAACTGTCATTATCACTAATCCTTTATTTCTGATAATAGTAACATCTCCGAAGAGAGAGAAAATTTATTTGCAAAAGTTTTACTCAATTTTGAAGTTATGAATTTAATGTTACAACATTTCTACAATCCACCAAGTATGTAAGCCCTTGAGAATCATATAGATGCTTGGGATCTAAGAAACATGCAGCACTATAAGTCTTTTATCCTGCTTTACCAAGAAGATACTGTTATTGTTTGTAACGGTGATTATCAGGGCCCATTTAAAATTATGAGAAAGTATTGGTTGACTAATTCATCACAAAACCAAACCCAATGGCTGGAAAGAGAAGGGAGTACCTTTGTGAATAATACCAAATAATTGAATTTACGCTGGTATAAATAAAACTACAGCATTTCTTGTAGAGAATGAAAGACGGGACATGAACTATGAAGTTACCATTCAGAAATGCTTTTTATCATTTCTGTTATTAAGAGGATTAGCATGAAATCAGGTTTAATATTCATGAATTTGAAATGCACCCTTTTCCTGATTTTGTCAAAGAGAAAGACCCAGTGGATTTAATGAGGCAAACTGTTTACTTCTTGCCTAAATGAGCCATTTCAGTGGTGTGTGTATATGTATGGCAGTTTTGCTCTTCAGTTCACTGTCCATCTTATTACTGACAATACATAGGGATGTAATGAATGCAAATGGATTAACTCACTGTGAGTTCTTAATTTTTTTTTAAGCAGAAGCACTGAATAAATCCCGCAACATGACAGATGATGACTGTGCGTTACTCTGAAGTCTGTGTGTTGTATATGGGTGTAAGAGTTGCTCTTCTTCATCCATTGCTCCATATTGACTAGAGGTAGGAAACTTAAGACATGAAGAGTAACAGACCAGCACTGTATGTTACTTTGTTCTTTTCTCATGAAAACTTCTGGTTGTGATTGTATCAACCCATTGATGAGAGACTCCTTCGTCCTATATACACACGCTCCTATGAAAGCTATACCTCAAAAGTGATAAAAAATTTCATATAGGTTGATAAATTTGTATTTTCAAAGGAATTAGGTAATCATTATTGGACAAAAGTTTTGTTTGGTTTTTTTTTTCTAAAAAAAGTACTGGTGCATCACCTGTGCTTGAGTTCTCTTTTACGATTGTATGTGCTTCTAGAAGGGACTTGTCCTAAATTAACACCTTTTAACACTGAAGTAATACTTAATATTGATTCCATAGCTATTTAATCTGCATCCTGTAATCATCATGAAAGACAGTTTTTATTTACCTAAACACATTCATAGTCTAATAATACGTTGCATTTAGGAGATGGTAATGAAATTATACCACTAACAATGTTAATTTTCCATACCTGAATTCCCTAAAACATCTCTTTAGCGCTTGTGCCAGCTCCAAAAATATCACACACAACAGTCATCCTAGCTGCTTCTGGAGCATGTTTTTAATGTGCTATGGGGTGACAAGAGATATTTATGCTTCACCTACCAAGGAGACAGTGCCACTTTTGCATACTCGGGCCACGAAGTGATCAGTTCAGCCTGCTTCTGATCATTTGTATGGACCCTTATTGCTTGTATAAGACTAAGAATTACTGATCTGTTTTAAGTAGTAAAACCTTACCTTTTCCAGGTGGGATGCAAGGGGAACAGACTTCTTTGTCCACACTGACATAATTCAGGATTAGGTGCCAGGGAGCATTTTAACAGCCAAACAAATCTTACGCTGATGTTTGTTTTTCTACTTGGTTAACTATAAGAAAATATCCACTTCGGGAAAAAAAAATATTTGGACTTTCAGTGTTGCACAGGAACTTCGGCTAATATGTTACCTTTGGCTTTCCTTCTTCTTTGTTTTCCTACCAAGGTGTTTTCTACCTCACAAACTGAGGACTTTTATTTGTAGAGTGACATGCCTTTAGATTAGAATCCTTTGAGATGATGAATATGGTTGCCAATTAAAAGACTGTGGGAGGAAATGAAACAATTTACTCATGGAGGAGGATAAGAAGAGTGCAGTGGTGCAATTCAAAGAAAGGAGGAAAAAAAATATAATGATGAAATTGCTAGGTGAAACTAGCTTCAAAATTTAAGAAGAATGCCGAGCCAATCCCTTTTTCTGCTCAAATTCCTGGAGAGGAAATTGAATGTAGCCCTCTGAAATGCTAGGGGAAATAGGCTGTGCTAATAGAAAAACCTCAACATGGATATCAGCCAGCAGTAAAGTAGAAAAATATGGTTTTGTGCCAAAAAATCAGGCTAGAGATATTGAGTAAAAACGCAGCTTCAGTGTTGCACTTGTCCAGCTTGCAGATCCTGATACATCTTGATTCAAAATATGCTTTTTTTTGCCACTAATTTACAAATATGCTCTGATTGATATTGTTCGTTATTTAATTTGTTAAAAGCATAATATCTTCAGGAATAGCTATGATGAAGGTAGAAAATCTAAAAACAAGTTTGGTTACACTGCGAAGTGGCAATATGCAACTAATTGATTCCAGGCTATCAAATATGTATTATTGTATACTACATATGTATGACTGCATAATGTGGTCTATCTGGGTAGATGAAGTGTTTCCATTACATGAGTGAAATCTTACTCCAAAGAGGGAGTCTCTTTAAAAGCCTCAATGTTGCACCAAACCAGTACTTCGTTAATATTCTGGGTATCACTTTTAGTTAAATCCACGAAGTCCTGACTTCAGAGTTGGTATAGATAAATAGGGCTTTGCGGGAGGTGATATCCACAACAGGATAAAATGGTCAAGTAGTGCTTCCAGAGCTGATACTGTTTGCTTTCTGCACGGCTATGTTGAAGTGTCTATTTCATCTAAAGATAACAATAATTTTGAGGAAGGAAGAAAAAAAAAGGTCAGTAATGATACAAGCAAACAAACCTTGAAAAGGATGCAACCAGTAAATGGTAACTGTGCCCTACTGGCAATATGATGAGCTAAATGTTATAATAGTGTTTCAAGTCTAATTCCTGTTCACATATTAGCAAACACTCTGCAGATTTCACCAAACTTATGTTGATGTAACATTGCTATAAGGAAAATCAGTTCTTATGATTTGTTAGAACTATGTTTGGTTTGGGCATTTCTGAAGTCTAGGCTGTGGTTGGCTGTACACAGGGCTCTATAGAGATGTGACTCTGAAGAAGATTTAGTATATGGTCTGATCTGGTAAACACTTAGATACAGTCTTAAACCAGATGAGGAGTTGTGCTGAAGGCTACAGGACTAGTGATGCAATTAAATCTTTGGAACACAATGATGCGATCTGTGCAAGCAAGAAAGAAAGATAAATACAGTTGCCTTCCTCTGGGGTCAGTGCTTCTTTCTATTGATGGCCTTATCCCTTCATCAGATTTTTCTCTTTTGTCCTTCTTTTCCAGAGTGCTTTAAGAGTCATGCGATAGTCCATCCTTTACTGTACTGGTTGTCAGACCGGGAGGTGTGGTTCAGTGGGGTGATTTTGTCCAGAAGTGGGTCTCTGGGCTATGCTTTCATAGCACACTATTAATTTTTACTTTTGCCCTGTTCAGACCTATGTCTCTATTATGAGAACTGTTTGGAAATCTTGTAATTAGATGCTTCTTGGAATATATCAGTTTGTTAAAATAAATGTTATGTTGGAAAGGCATAGCGTACTTTGATCAAGAAAGGTTTTTTGGGCCTTGGCTGGCCTTCCTGGTTAAATGTGAGATTCACCTGTCTTAGCTAAGAAGCTGACAGGTCAGATGGGTAGGAGATACAGAGCCTGATAAATCTCTCCTACAGGAGCTGTCCCGCTTAGTGACATGCTGTTTTTATTGAAGCAATGACCTGAATCCTGGTTATGCACATTTGCCACATTCCTAATCACTGAAGAGTCTCTTTTCTTTCTCTTTGTTCTCTCTGATTTCCTGTGTATATAATTTAATTGATAAGCTGGAGGAGAAACTGCAAAATAGACACAGTGAATAGGGACTTCAAATCTGTGATTGGGACTACTGCTTGGGGAGCTCTGGTGACCTTAAAGATCCCATCTCTAGAACGCCTATTGCTTCTTCTGGATAATCCCCGTTTCGTTTTGAAAAATTGGGAAGTATACATGTTGTATACTTGTTACAGTGCAAAATATTTTTAATACTTTGAAAGCTAAGGAATACTGTTCATGTCTAGATGAGAATCAGTGATGTTTTTTAGGACCAAATGTGTTATGTTTCAAATTGACCCCAGCCAAAGAAGCAGTCTTTGCGGTAAAATGACTTCATGTGAAGGGAAAACCCATTATGTCATTCAGGTGACATCAGTGTCAATGATATTAGAAACAGGGGATGGGAAGGAATTACTTCATAAAGAAAGAAAACCTTTTAGAGTTACAGAAATAAAGTCAATATGCTAGAAAAATAGATTTCAAAAAGCTAACAGCAAATGGCTGAGTCATTGAACATTAAGTTCTAGAAAGATTTAACAAAACTTCTACAAAATGTAAAGATGTATTTTGATATATACAGCTGAACATCAGGAGATGGCAGTAGTGCTTGCTGAATTGCAAAATAAGAGTATTGGGGAGAAACCCTAGAAATTAAAATAAGCCATTTTGTAAGTTTACCAAAGCAGATAACAGTATTCTAATTTATTAGAACTGTAGACAATCATACTATTTTAATTGCAAGTTTTATTGACTATTTGATTTGCTTAGTATATAATTTATTATTTTTTATTTAAAAGCATTGAAAACTGCCATGTATGATTATCAATACCATACTAATATTAGGATTTTGAAAGACTTTCTAGAACAAATGTCTGATTTTTGTCCTTGACCAAATCTATCATTTATGTCTCTTGAAAGGTTAAAACATCAGTCTTATTCAGAATATCGGCTTTTAGCAGGTACTACATAAAATAGTCGTCGCTGCTTCCTAGACACAAAACTATACTGCTTTATATACAGTCATTTAATTTTACTGAGTATGTGTGTGACTCAGAAATATGTACTTGAACTCATTCTATAAAATAATGAAAAGGGAAACTCTTATTTTTTGTGCAGAATTTCCACATGTGATCTTTGCATTGTAAAGTACTTTTGGCTTTCTTCAGTATCTGATACTTAAAATTTATTTTGGAGACTAATCACAGTTTAAATGCTTTGAAATGCCCCAAAGGGGAAAAAAATCTTTTTATGAAGTTAAAGGAAGCAAGTTTCAGAGGAAGTGGAGTTATGTTTTATTAGTGAAATATAATTCAACAATAAATGTTGAACAGTAGCGTGTAACGTGGAGCTAATGAATAAATGGGGCTATGAGGGTTTTTTGCATTTATGGAAGAGAAAATGCTGAAATGCAAAAGCTCAAAGTATTGTGACTCTGTGGAGAAAGTATATTTGTAATTGCTCATTATTTTAAAAATATTATCTTTATCCTTAAGGTCACGAACAGCCTTGGATTTTTAAAGAAAAACATAGCCACACATTAAAAAATTAGCATTATTAAATAACAGTCTCTACAAATTACACCTTGGTGTTGCTGAGCAGGAGGATAAGATACTGAGGAAGCCTTTTGGTAAACTCTGTGCACCAGTCCAGTGCAGAGCCACCAGCAGAAGTAGTTGTTCAAGCTGTCAAGTGGGCGGCTCAAACCTGTCTGTGCTTGATGCTGTGGCTGCATGGCAATCCAGACCGGGGATATGGATCCTTGAAAACTCAGCGTCTTTNGAGGCAGGCTGCACTTAGATTGGTTTAAGCCCACCAACAAGGCTCACACAGCTATGGCAGATCTCGTGGGCTGAGCCCTTTGTGCTGTTGTTTCGTCCCAGGACTGAAGCTGGTTGCTCTTCCAGTTGTGCTGATTCAGCTGTTGAGAAGACCATACTTGAAACTGTACCCTGCAAGTTCAAAGGTTAGAAAGGAATATCAGAAAAAAATAGCAGTCAAAATGCAAAACACCACACAACTTTTGGCAGGCTGCAGTGCAGGGGCTTCCTAAACTGGAGGAAGTTGCATTCAGCCTATTATGTTAATCACCTTTGAATTTGTGTAATCAGATTTTAAATCCATCTTCATTGTTGGCTGTGGCAGTCAATCTAATAATGTATTTACATGTATGCGAAAAAGATATTTTTTTTTTTGTTCTAAACCTGCTGCCTGAAAAATTCATTTGGAGTCCATTAGTTCTTGTTTTGTGAGAAGTGGTGACTAATCATTCCCTATTCATCCTGTATCACTACGCATTTTTCCTCAGCTGAGGAGTGTGGCTCTATTTAAACTCTCCTCATATTGAAGGCTTTATATATCTCTGATGATCCTTGTTGCTCTTCCCTTCTATCATGTCATTCCTGAGATGGATCAATTAGAACTACATGTGCTGTTCAGGGTGCAGGAACAAAATTAATTTATGTAGTGGAAAAATGATATTAATTTTTGTCCTTTTCTCTATTCCTTTACTAAGAATTCCTGGCATTCTGGTTGTCATCTTGTTGGCTTCTGAATGATGTGCTGATGCTTCAGGGAACTGTCCACGAGATAGTGGGTAGTAGTATGAGCCAAATACGGTGTGGGTGTAGTATGGTTACTTTTTTCTCCGTTTACAGGGTTTTGTGTTTGTCAACGCTAAATTTCATGTGGTGTTTTATCACACAGTCTCTCAATATTATGAAATCCTCCTGCAATTCCTTGTAGTCTATTTTAGGTTTTACTACCCTGAATAATTTTGTATCATCACTGGGTAATATCACGTCTGTATTCATCCTCTTTCCAAAGCACTTACGTGTGTCTCAAATAGCACGGGCTCCTCTACAAAGCTGTGAATGTGACCTCCGTGTTTTGAAACATCTTTTACTCCTGCTGTTCCTCTACAACTCCGTTGTTTATCCCTTTCAGCTTTTGGGGGGATAATGAAGTAGGAAAAAGGCTTTGAAAGTCACAGCTGTTAAAGGAGTTTTACTCTGTTGTATTTCAGTTCACAATATTTTAGCTACTTGTAATTTTCTTTTGGTGAGTTTTGACACTGTCGTGCACTTCCTCTTTTTGAAATTAAACTTTTTTTTAGTAGGTTGGGTTTTTTTCTTTCTTTTCATATCAGGGATGTTGAATTTGAATATTGTGTAAGAATACAGTATCAGAGTGGTTACATCGTGAGATGTCTTGCGCAATGTTTATGTCTAAATCAAGAACTCTTGGGGTTTTCTGACTAGTTGCTTTGAAAGAATTATTATTTAGGTGTTTAAAGATGTTTTTTTCTATGATCTCACTTACCATTTCACACTCAGTGCAGTAGTTGGTTGTATTTCATTTGCACGATCCCTTTTTTTCCCTTCATGCAGGTAACAAAAATCCATGGGGGTTCTGCAGTACTCATTACACTGAATTTATTTTATTTGGCTGTAGGCTGTCTTTCACAATAAGGCATTTCTCTGGCACAACCAATTTCATCATTCCTACCAAATCAGTTTTGGAATTAGCATTCCAGTTGTTTTCAGAGAAAACAATTTTGCAGTATTTTCATCATTAGATTGTAACGTAGTTGCTGTAAGTGTTACTAATTTTGTAGTGTGAAGACCTGACATCATGTCAGTATTATGTCTCTTTGTAACTGGACATTTGGGAAGATGTATGTGGTGACCGAAAGCTGTTATATCTGTCCATTCTGGGCTTCTCTGTCAGGGGTTTATTGACTTATCAGGGGAACTGGAAAAATTTTTTGATCTAAGTTTATCACAATGGGAATTTTTTAATTATTTTTTTCTTAAGAGAAAATATTACTACTATGTCCAGTCCTGCTATTAACCACAAGACTGAAGAATATTTTTTCCTAGGCTTAGTTCTTCTCTTTCACTACTTCTCTTTACAGTAGATGTAGCTGGAAGAGTTTGGAGAATGTCAGATGATGTATGTTGGTCTGTGTTTGACGGCGCAGCTAACGAAGGCAGCCAACAGACATGGCAATTTGCTGTGCACGCAGAGGCGGGGCCAAAATCTTGGCTAAGGACACTATATGCATGTTCCACAGTGGTGGTGCCAGGCCACAGAGCATACATGTCCCCTGGCATGTCAGGGGCCTCGACTCAGTGAGCTGCTGGTCTGTCCTGCCTAGGATGCAGCTCCTTAGGCTGGGCCACAGGGAGTGCCTGGGGCCTCTCTCTGAGCCTGGGGCAGGGGGAGGTGGTCTTCTCGTGTGCTTACAGGGTTGGGAAATGGAAGAGTCCTGTGACAGTGAAGGCTGGAAGCTGGTGTTTTCTGGCACCAGGAGGGGAGTCTGCTCCTCTGCCAGCACATTGGCAACTTCAGAACAGGTTCAGTGCCAACACAGCAGATGGGGGCCTAGGACATCAGTCCATTGAAATGTCTGTGCTGGCTTAGCCTGAGCCATGCAGGAGGTCTGTGAGGAAGAGGTGCGTTGCCATTCTGGGGAACTTTCTGCTGCGTGGGACAGAGGAACCCCATCTGTTGACCTTACCAGCTGTCTTGGGAGATTTGTGGCTTGCTGGGGGCTTGAATCTGGGATGTTGTGGAAAGA
This sequence comes from Anarhynchus alexandrinus, assembly GCA_008711295.1. Classification (NCBI taxonomy): domain Eukaryota; kingdom Metazoa; phylum Chordata; class Aves; order Charadriiformes; family Charadriidae; genus Anarhynchus; species Anarhynchus alexandrinus. Next base: position 1,997,886 of record VUYV01000013.1, read on the forward strand.
CTGTGGAGACTTTTTTGGCCCTTGGACTATTATCCCCTGCTGTTCTTCCATGTGGGCACCAACATTACTGTCAGAGGAGACCTGGAGCATATCAGCTGTGACTTTATGGCTCTAGGGATGGTGGATAACAGCGTAGGGGCCCATCTGGTTTTCTCCTCAATCCTGCCCATGAGAAGGAAGGGTTTGAGGAGGAAAAGACGGATTCTACAGGTCAACAAATGGTTGCACAGATGATGTCAACAGCAGGGATTAGTCTTTTATGAACATGAGACTCTCTTTTGAGGATCAGGGGCTGCTAGAAAAAGGAAAAGGATCTATCTGACAAAGTGGATCCCCTCCACTAAGGAGTAGAATGAAATCCTTTCGTGCCCCCGGTATCTATAAAACCATATCTTGCTGTGAGAAACAGGATCAGAGCTTTCAGGAAAGAAAGGATTTCCTACTTACTTCATGGGATGTCCTACTCAACTTTAGGAGTGTTTGGCTGCTTACTAGAAGCAGACTTTGACAACAGCAAGGAATATTTTCTACCAAGTTCAACGACGAGTTTAGTGCTATAACAGGATCTATGGTAATGCAAAGCTTTCACCTTTGTAGACTGTTAAAATACTTGACAATGTTATCAGTCTGTCAATGGGTAAGTTTTATTTTTTAATTCCTTTTTGTAGAAATTGAGAATTAGATTCCTTGGAATGAACAGTTGTTAGTTCCTAACTGAAACAAAAATAAATGTTACTTGGTGCTGACAGTAATGTCAAATATTGTCTTGTCTGTGATTTTCCTTTAGGGAACACTGTTGAAAAAAATCATGGCAAAATGTTATACAGAAGTCTGGTTTCCTGGAATCTTTTCAATGTTCATCTAATTTTTGATGGTGACAGGATTTGGGTCTGTTTAAGCATTGCATTGCTCAATAATCTTCTCAGGGAAATGACAGATAATGTTAGATATTCCTGCTGAGTAGTATTATCGGACATGTTCTCCTACCAGTAAACATATTGCTCTGCTAAACTAATTAAAGCGCTGCCTTAATGTGGAGGGCTTCTAACACAACAATCATTAACTAATGGTGCTGCAACTAAGTTACAATGCAGTAAACTAAATATTGGAAAACTATTTTCACTAAAGTATTGGGAAACTCTTAAAACCTGAATAAAAATTAAGAATGTGTCTGTGTAGAGAGCACATTTTTAGCAGGCTTTTGGTTCTTCTTTTCTCATCTCATTTCACAATTGCTTACTACTCTGAGATTTACTTAGAAGATTCCTCTTGTTCTCTCATTCCCAGCATTGTGCATCTGAAGTGAGTTTTGGTACAGAAAGTTAAGTGAGTTGCTTTGGTTCTCTCTTCTGTGTCAGGACTTCCAAGTTCTCAACAGAGAAGATCAATAGATGAAGATGACTGATTGCAATTTTCCTTTCTTTTCGATATTACCACAATGCATGACAAATTCAAAGTCTCAGGTAGGAATTGGCATAGAAGATGGATAGAGAACCAGCCCTCCTGCCCCACAAGCTAACAGGAAAAGAGGGCATCAGAAAAGGCAGATGAGACTTAAAAGAGAAAACGAAATATACAAAAGATTTTTTTTTTTTTTAAAATGTGTACCTTTTCCATAAGACCTCTCAAATCTGCTGCTCTTAACCCTGTGGTCCTCAACTGCCATGTCCTACCATAGAGGTGTCTGAGTTCATGCTCTCATCCCCACTGTTCAGTTTCTTACATTCTCTCTTTACTTTTATAGCCATAAAGAAGGAATGGAAAATGATAGATTGATCTGTAGACTGATGCTTTTGCAACATGGTACCAGTACTATGCTGTTGCTCCAGACGTTGCTTGCATCAGCATTCATTCCCTTAAAAAACAATGCAGATAGTCATGGCAACGCATTTTCTTAATAGGTGTCATGGTGAGTAGTGAGGACTTCATTTATATAGTTAGACAAATCAAGCTCTGCATAATCTCTGTTAGTGCCAAGTGCCTTTTGAGTGGTCATTTTGCTGCCTTGACCTGATTAGGGGACTTTTTCTCTTGGTAGAGATGAATCCATTTGTTGTATAGTCCATAACAAAGCTTAAGCTGATATATAAAGGAACACTCTCTGAGCAAGAACAGAAATGTTTAATTATACAATATGACATGATAGGCAGGTAAGAAAAATTACATCACTAGTAATAGTTTAATAAAGATTGCTGAATGCTTTCTCATGTATCCTTTTCTGTACAAGCACTGAATTCTTGTTCAGCCTTGATTGAGTGAAATCTTTAAAGATCTAACACCTTTCTCATAGCATTTTCATGAATATGAAAATGCAGAAAGCATTTCAAATGATGAATAATAGTAAAACTATTAGAAATAATAGTGTGACTGCACTGTGTGTGCAGGGACGTTGTCAAGGTGAGTAAAATCTGTTTTAGTATATTGACTTGAATGGCAAGTAACCATGGTTTCTGCCTTCCTCCTGCTCTCCATTCACACACTTTCATTTACTGGATAAATACCCCGGACTACAGGCAAGAAATTGTTTTTACACTTTGAGGAAAGAGAATCAAAGCAAAGCATTCCCAGAGACTGAATGTCTGTGTGAATCATGAGAAAGTTGCAAAAAATGCTGTATAATTATTCTAAGGAGTTTTTATCACAGCTGATTGGAGTGATATTACCAATGGCAAGGCTGGCAAACACATAATCATCTGTCATTAAAAGGGTGCCAGAACGCTAAAGCTTTAAAGCTCAAACTTGAGCTTTAGGCCAACTATCAAGGGCTACATGTATGCCCCAGAGCCAGCTATTATTCAAAATTCCTTTCTATTCTCTTGTTGAATTGTGGCTAATGAAAAGAGAATTTTTTCTTTTTATTTCTAAGTAAGACCACACCAAATACAACAATCTGAGTAGTAAATCTCTAAGCAATATGTTAAGGGTCTACTTTGTGTTAAATAACAAAGAATTTTTAAAGGCTTTCTATTACTAGATGCTGTTTTTCCTTTTTTGTCTGTGAAATACAGCTAAAGATCTGATTACTTTTAATTTTAGATGAGAATAAAAATAAAATCTGCACCAAAAAGCCTACCTTTAACTAAAACTCTGAAGTGTACACAATTCTCAGAATTCAACCTCATTGATTTTGAAGCCTGTGATAAACACCCATTTGGCTTTGATAGGGTTTTATCAGGCACCTACAGTTACATTTTAACTTTGCATTAGTAAATTTAATGGCATAATACATATTGGCCAGTTATTTTTCATGTGCTGTCTACTGGCTTTCTCATTTTTTTTAACTTGGCTAGACAAAATAATTCTTGATTTCATCTTATTCCTTTGTCATAACAATTATTAGTATGGGAAAAGTGCAATGGCAGTCTCAATAGCAAAGCTAGACTTTTCAATCAGTAATTAAAATTGATCTGATTAACATTCGTTTTAAGTTCAGATCGTCACAATAGAAATAATGGGCTGTATTTAATATTCTTTTTTAGATATTAGCCTTTGAGATGTCAGTTGAAGTAATCTAAACGTTCAGAGCTTTAAAGTTGATTCTTTCAACAAGATAAAGCAAAGATCTGGCATCTAGAAAGAATAATTTCTTTGGGGTATACTGAGCTTCGTCTGTCTCAAACCTCTTGAAAATGTTAATTAGCACCAAATAAAGAACAATGAAAAATGTCTGCAATCTTCCTTGGAGACTAAGATTTGGGACAAGTAATTTTGCATGTGAGTTGAATATGCAAGTGTAAAGAGATTTAAATATCTGATTTTAATAGGTTTCATCCCAATGGGAGAGACACTTTTGATTATCTATGACCTCTACCAATTATTGTGATTCTCCCTGTAGGCTAGCCATAATTTTAATAACTAATCAAACTAAGCCTGAAGGTTCTGTAAAATGCCAAATATGTACTTGCACTCTTGCTAGTTACAGAGCTCATGCTTGCTACCTGACCTTGTTTCAGTTTCTCGAACTACTTATTCTCAGTCCATTGAAATGTTTACCTTTTAAAGTAGGATTTCTTGGAAAGCAAAATAAAATTGATAACAAATACTCACTTATTTGCTTTTGGTTTCAGATCAAGCATAGTCATAAAATAGCGTTAGACTCTCAGTTTAAATGAAAGTTGGCTTGATGGATGCTGAGGCATGAAGTGTCAGTAGTGCAATGGTACAAATTAAGTCAAATTCTAAAGCGGTAGCCCCATTGAAATCGATATGCAGTTGACAGTACCGATGTCACCTTAGTTTTAGGTCAATAACACATCTTGTCTATTGGTATATACTCTAAGAGGACTTTCTTCTGCAAAGTCAGCTTCAGGCAGCCCCCTCAGAACTGAAACTAGTGCTCTGGTGAGGTGAGAGTCGGGAGTGCTCTTCTAAACATACAATGACTGAGCTGAAAAAGGAAATTTTGCATTTATTCATCACAGCACTCAATTCGGGAAAAGTCATTGGGAAGCTTTAGGCAGTCTGTTTCTCTGTTCAATCTCTGTGGCCCCGTGTCTTGGTAGTAAGAATTGGAGGAGATTTTAACATCGTCCTGTAAGAGATGGTATGTTGAGCTGAGTATGTTTATAGAAGCGAGGTATAGTAAACAACTTTAGCTGTGTTAGTGTTGCATATGAATCCTAGAGTCAAACCCATTTATTGAGGTGAAATGTTTTTAGGCAGTCCCCTTTGAAATGCTGTTCACATTTGTATATAAGGTGGATGTTTTTCAAAGTTCTTCACAGAATAGAGCTCTTCACAGTAGAGTTATATATAGTGAAAACTACCATTTAAATGAAAGGAAATATTGTCCTTCTTATTCTAGTAAGCATTGTGTATATGTAAGAATACCTAAAATATATGTTTTTATAAGCATGTGTAAATGTAGGGATGAAGAAGAAAGTTCTAGGCTAACAGAAATAGCAGGAAAAAAGACTACTGAAGGGAGAGACGCTGAAGTCAAGGAAATTAACAATGATTAATATTAATCTGTCTTGTATATGGCCGTAAATACCAATTCTGTACATTTCAGATGATCTCTGAGCTCCAGACTCACCTGGTGGGTGAGCTCAATGTGAGGATGTATGATTACACACCATAGTTATAGCTTAGTTCCACTTTTAATGACATTGTTTCCCTTTGACACCTTAATTGTGTCATTGTAACTATGGAACAGAAAAAGCGGGCAGACCAATTAGTTGGTTTCTGTTGCTCCTCATATTTTTCTATTGCCTGTAACCCTTTTTACTTTTTTGTCTCCTACATACAGGGTTCACAGCTCATACATGGTTGGTAGTGCTCTTTTCTCTAGCATGGCTGTGCGAAACAAATGCAGAGACCTCCTGATATTAAAGTATCTTCAATTCAAGCCCTAGTGTTTGGCCATCATAGTGGCCGTCCCATTCATATTCTTTTTCCAGAAATGAAAGAGGAATTGATTTGGGTCTCCCTGGGCTGCCAGAATTTCTGCAACAGCCCTGAGGAGAGGAATTTCCAAACTTGGCAGCTTGCTTGCATGTCCACTTGTCTTTATCTCTTTTCCCACGCGGTCTGTATGGTGTTTGGGTGTGATGGAAGGAGAAAGGAGCTCTGTTTTTCTGTGTCATTTCTGGACAGTTGTATATTCAGTTTTACTGGAGACTGTAGTAAGTTGAGTGTTGGAGAGCTTATGCTAAATCCCTTATCTTTTACACCCGGTGTCTCTTGGTGTAGAAGACTACACAATCCGTAGTAATACATAACTTTGTAGGAATCTTTTCCCAATTATGGTTTCTCCACGTTTGCATTTTTTCTGGGTCTTTAATCTTCTTACCTTGACTAGGTTACAAGATTTTCTGCATAAATTACGTCACTTTTTTTGTATTCCTCTGTTGCTGTCTCTTCTACGTGCTGCTCACTCAGCCCTTTCTGTAGATACCACTCCCATTCGTGTACTCCTCTTCTTGTTGGCTTTCTCCTACTCCTGTCACAGGAGCCTGTTGTCTCTTCACTGTAGTTCTACAAACTGTGCTTATGGCTGTTATCTCTTCATGGCTACCTCTGAACACTTTTGGTCTCTTCTACCCATCCTTTTCAAGCTACAGGTTTTCATGACCCATTCTGCATGCTGCTGTGCATGACAGCAGCAGCACCAGACTGTCCTGTTGCAATACACTTGGTACCAAAACTCATGGTTACTGCACACAGAGAATGCAAACCTTGAAAGAAACTCCATAAAAATAAAAATCATGCCCACAAAGTTTTACAGGCTTCAGGTTTACTTTCATGCATGCTCCCATCCATAAAAAAAGTAACACTCAAACCAATTATAGGTGTTTAGGAGTGTAGCATTTTAGCCTACTAGGGCATGTAGTGATAGGACGAGGGGGAATGGCTTCAAACTGGAAGAGGGCAGGTTTAGATTGAACATTAGGAAGAAGTTTTTCACTTTGAGGGTGGTGAGGCACTGGAACAGGTTGCCCCGAGAGGTTGTTGAGGCCCCATCCCTGGAGGTGTTCAAGGCTAGGCTGGATGTGGCCTTGGGCAACCTGGTCTAGTGGGAGGTGTCCCTGCCTGTGTCAGGGGGGTTGGAACTCGATGATCTTCAAGGTCCTTTCCAACCTAAACCATTCTATGATTCTATGATTTTTAAATGTTAGTATTTCAGGTAGTAAAATTATGCCACCTACTTTCTGTTACTCCGTAGTAGATTTCAACACATTCTATACTGACTTTCAAGGTTGATATAGTCTTGAAAGTTGTGGAGGGACCACTGAGATTTTTTCCCCCCTCCCTGTACACAAGGCTGCTCAACATTTCAAAATGTAATCTATGTCCTTTTCTGCCAGCTGCGTGTTCTCTGCTTGTTCTGGGACCCAGGAATAAGTGCTAGTTTTTAATAACTTGCTTTTGAGGAACAGTAAGGACTACCAGTGCTGGAGTGAATAATTTAGCTTAACTTTGATTTTAACTTTACAGGACTTAGGGTGGGGGCCTTAGGTTTGGATTCAGTTTTTATCTGCCAGAAAAAATCTGGAACTAAGTGGCCTGAAACTCATTCCTTTTTCTTTCATTTTCCTGTTGAAATATCGCTGCTGGATTTACAGGAATTCTGTCCATATCTAGATATATTTGTTCATGTAAATAGCACCATTGATAAAATCCAGTACAACTCATAGTAAAACCAGTGAAAAACATCTGAATAGTGGTGTTTTCAGAACAGCAACCTACAAGGTGCTCCAATGGCACACCTAATGCATTGCTGGCTTGCTACTGATCAGCTTGGACTGCAGGCAGAGGAGCTCCAACATTTCTGCATGTCCTTGTATATGTACTACTTTAAATTCTGTATTAATCACTACATTCTATAGTTAAAAATATTTCCCAGGTGATGTCTTATAAAACACTGTCCTGAAATCTATGGAGATTGTATCTACTGTATGCTTTTTATCAAGCAAGTCAATTATCCTTCAAAGAAGATAGCAACTTTATTTGGCAAATCTACATTTGTTAAATTTACGTTGGCTTTTATCTCATTTTCTGTTTACTTTCTTGTCTTCCATTGCACGTTCCCTTCAAATGTTTTCTAAACTCTAAGTGCTAACAAAGTCAGACTAATGGATGTGCAGCTGGATGATCACCCCGTCCTCTTCTGTAAACTGAGGTACTTCCTCCCTGTGTAACATTTCTCTGCTTTACCTGCAGCTGGTTTGGTCAACTCCCTTTAGGGTCAAACTGCTCCAAGGTCATAAATCAGAGTTTCTAGGCTTTATGCCGCTATGCCTCAAGCGTCAGAATTCAGTCTCTGAGACAGAATTCTGTATCAGTAAAACAAAATGTTTCAATTGCTGAGAAATCTTTTTTTTTTTTTGTCCTTCCAAGAGAAGCTTAAAAATGTGTATTCCTTAATGCAGAACAGAACATAGCGCTTTGGGTTCTCTCTCTCCCTCCCCCACCTCCCTGAATGTGTTCCTGATTACCATAAAATGCAGAGGATCTCTGACTGAGAAGGTGTGATTTTTCTCTAACTGTTGCAGGCAACAGGATGGCTGTCATGTGTAGAGGTAGTCCAGAATTTGAGTTACTGTGGCCCAGCGATGCTTGTGCACATGTGCACTTTGAACAAAGGAAGTATGTAGCCTATTAGCTGAGACTCAGACTAAATTTCATGTCTCACCCTTAATGGAAATAAACATTCCCTAATTGGAAAGCTTTTGCTATACCAGCACGCACTTTTGTGCTGCTGCTATTTGATTTGCTTTGCAGTGTGTCAGCCAAGGCAGTACCTACAAAAATTACTTCACCTCTCCATTGATAATTTATAAATCTAAATGCACACAGAGGTTTTACTAACAGGATTGTTGGGTTATTAAATCATTTGGCCAAAGCTTGAAGTCTTCATTGCTTCCTGAATAATGATCTCAGAATTTGGCCCATTGATTGGCATATTTAATCAACCATTGAAGAACAGGAACGATTTGAAAAATAGTGTACAGTAGCGGTTTAAACTGTCATCATCTTTGCTTACTTTAATGCACATCAGTTTTTATCTTAAGTTTAATTTAAAATACTCTTTCCAATTATGATTGTGTTTCAATTAGCAATCTTAATTTTGTATAAATTTTGTGTAGTATTTCATATTAACTTAGTTTTGCTTGAACTTAGGGCGTTCAGTGAGAAGTATGCCTATTTAAATGATACTTCACTGCATATGTACAGATAAGATATTTTTAAAGGACAAATAATATACCATTAAAGTGCATTAAGCATGAGATAAAAATATATTTAAAACTAAGAAAAATTTTCTTTGTTCTATGTAAGATTGAATATAATAGACTAAATATTCTGGTAAAATGGAACAAAAAGAAAGTTGCTGTAAAGCTATGTGGAAGATGTATAAGAAGTGATATAATAGATTTTGCTAGACCAACTAAGGTAGTTGGAGAAGGTTTGATGACACTGAGAATCGAGCTGACATTTTGAGAACAATGCACAATGACTTTATTGCTCAGTTACTCATTATCATGATGCTCTTTGCATTCTCTGCATTTTTTTTACAGTTATTTCTAGTTTTGGCTATCAGAAATAACTTCTACATTGTTCCAGCACTTTGTAAATTACTTTTAACCAATTAATCTAAGAGAAGAACTTTCTTCCTATCCTGATTTACCTGGTTGCCTTTCTTCAAAAATATAGGACAGACTTTCTCAAAAGATCTCAACAATCCAAGACATTTACACTTAAATGTAACAGAACTAATTTTAAAATAGCAGAGTGAACAAGGAAAGAGAGTAATAGGAACTGTCAATCAGAAAGTTAAACATCCAGCTGAGCACTTCACTTCTGAACTGATTTGAGGTAAATATAAGAGCAGTAGTAATATCACTTAATCTGGAAGGAAAATAATATTTTTAGTGCTTATAGACCAATTTGATTTGAAAACCCAAGAGAACATAAGTTGTTTTTTCAAACTCTTAGTAATTTCTAAGTGTTATTGGCATTGCATATTTGGTCACAGGGTGAGCATATGTTACCTATAGCTACATAATTCGTGCTTCTAAGTCAGCATAAAGTAGAATTGTCTAGTATCTATAAAATCAATTAAGTGGATTTTCAATATATTTAGGTACTTATATATATTTTAATCATGTTCATCATAAGTAAGAGATTGGAACTTTAGCTCTAAAACAAAACTAATACAACCCATAACAATGTCATGATTATAGTAAACGGGGCATACTGATGATTATAAATAGAATACTACATAACTGAAATTTTGTAAGACTTTTGGAATGATTTGGCTACACATCATCTGTAATAATATCAATTTTTCACCAAGCCTTGTAGCAGCAACGCAGGAGGATATTGAAGTGCTATTCCTTAGTGAGAATGTGTTGAGCAGGATATTTCTGAAACTGAGTCACCAAAACTGAACAAGAGCCAGTATCAGCTGCCATCACTACATGAAACCAATCGATAGCCTCTCTGCTTATCTTCATTTTACCAGACAGTCAGAAACAAAAATGTTTCAGTTCAGTTCTTCATTGCTCCTGAACAGCCCAGTTTCAGTAACGTGGAATAAAATGATATGTAGAGCTGTAGTGTGGGGTTGATTTACTGTCATGTTATCAGTATCATGTTATCCAGAATAGACAGTGATGGGACTCAAACATAGTATTGGCAGTTTCTCTCTAAAGGTCCTCTTCCTTTAATGAGTCTCTTCTGCTCTCTTTTGCTACATTTGTACTGCTAAATGGAAGAGGACTGGGGACTGATCGCTGAAGCTAAGCGGCATGGCCTGAGCATTCCCATACCATTTAGAGCTACCCCCCTTTGTAGCAGATTTGTATTGGAAAGAGAGAACTGGACCTGACAAAACTCAACTGGGGAGTAAGCTAAGAATGAGGCAGTATGAATGATCAGAGATCCAGTGTTTTAAGTTTGTAAACAGAAACCTTTTTTATTTATCAACGTAGATGTAGCTTATGGCATGACCTGAGTATTGAGTCCATAGTTAATATATTTCATCCAGTAATCATAGTCATGTTTTCATAACCTTGATTTGGAGACTAGTTATTACTGAGCTGGTCATACTCTGGAGTTTTAGGGTGCTTAATATTTATAGCAAGGGCTTACTTTGTGTCTTAATTGTGTCTGATAATGAAACTTTCTCTTTGTGTGTGTGTGTAAATATAATACAGGAGACAGGGCTGTAGAAGTAGCCCACCATGCTGCTGACACAAACACAGCTCTCCAGCCCATTTTAGAGCTCTTCTGTCAATAATGCTGACCTTTCAAGGACACCTGATCAGATGCCTTAAGTTGTTCAATACGCTGAATCAGAGACCTGCCAGAAATCTATAAAATGTGCTGTGCAGAGCTTATGAAATCCAGTTATTTTCTCAAAAAGCTGTCTCAAGGTGAAGTGTAGGTCAATACTGGAATGACCAGGTTTAAAACTGCCCTGAATATCCCAACTTTTGCCATGGAGCACATCATTGATTTGAGACAGTACTTCGGAAAAAAGACAACTGTCTTCACAGGAACCAAGAGCAAAGTATCACCACTTAGGTTTCTGTACTTGACATTATCAACCAGGGGTGCTTGGGACTGATGATAGATTACCATATGGTCTCCTACTCGAGAATATACTTGCATACCAACAGAGATAATCCTACAGTGAATCGAGATTGTGTATCTCAAGCAAATAGTACCCTCACATAAGAATAGTTGACTCCCTGTGTAATTACCCAAACAGCTCAGTACAATTGGAATAGTCAATACTGAGTGCTACACCTGACAAATAAGGTAAATTCCAGATTTTTTTATGTAATGACCATTACCATTCGGTGCAAACAGAACTGTTTGAAAATGGAATTATTTTAAGAGAAAAAGGGGAGGGGAACAGAAATCAGTCACTCTTTCAATACATATTAGCAAAGAACAGAAATTTTCTCATCACATGTAATTTTAAACTAAAATACAGTAATTACTGATTTTAAAAGGCTATCTGTTGACTGTTCCTTGTAAGTGAGGATTTGGGGTTTTCCCCAGTGAAATAACAGAAGTTCTAATACTTGTAATGCTAATTGTAACCCTAACTTGATTGGGGGGAGGGTGTGTATGTATAGATCAGGTATTTTCGAGAACAAAATAGTGTTTGCAATAATCACTGTAACACCTGCATACTTGATTTTTTGTTCTAAAATTGACCCTGCAAAACAAGCCTTGCTGCGTAATTGAAGGAAACAAGCATTTTTCCTGTTTGCTGAGCCTGTTCTTGATTTGCTGCTTTATGTGAGAGGTAAAGGTCTGCTGTTTACGCCAGTTCTTTTCTTGAATGCTATTTGAAATTATTTTCTCCGAGTTAAGCTGTCTCATTAAGCCTTTTTACAGTGAAAACATAAATTATGAATGATACTTCATTTAACTTAAAAAGATTTGTATTTCCAGATAATTGTCACAAAGGCGCTTGAAATATCTGACTGTTTGGTTTTGGCTTTCATTTTCTTCCAAGCTCTTAAATACGTGTCACTTAAGAAGTTGTTTTCAAACTTTAAGATGATTGTGAGTGCTGCTCTGGCCTTTTCAACCTTGTCACTGTGAATCTTTCCATTGAAAAATACATATTTTTATTTTCGCTACTTAAAGAAGGGGAGAGACTCTCCCAAACACAAACAATTCACTTGCAACCTTATCATTTGAACAGGCTGAATGTCTCAATATACCACATAATATGCTCCTTTATCTATGTGAGTGCTGCACAAGAGGATATAATGCAAAGTCCTCAATCTAGTTTTGTAACTGAGAATTGTATAACCCTGTTCATTCTTGGATGTCTGCATATGCATATCTGGGCTCGAGATTATATATTTATTTAGCTTTGAATTATTTGGGATTGAAATAAATGCCTGAACAGTTGACTTCTGTTGCCCCCAATTCAGTAATTAATTATATTAGGCAATAAGTAGTGAATTATACAGCAGTCAATATTTCTACATTAGAAATAAAAAAGTGTAGATTTGTCCAATGTATGAGACCAGGGAGCAACTTCATCATTCTGCCCCCAAATCAGCCAGCTTCCGTCACTTCATCAGCAGTGTGAATTTAGGAATCTTTTAACTCTGAGGACAGTATACTCTCTGTGGGCAACTCATGTCATAGATGTCACCAGAGCATGAGTGAGATGGACTTCTGAACTGTCTTTCTGAGGTCTGTGTCTCTGTATCTCATTTATAAAGAAGTTCCTAACTTGGGTACCTTAATCAACAGCCTGTAGTTAAGTGGGCATCTGGTTTAAGCTTAAATCATTGGCCGTATTCTGTTTCATTATGTGTCTATTTAAATTAACACATGTGATAAATAGAAATAATAAATTTATAAATATTCTAGAGCTGTTTATTTCCAAGATAAGAAAGAGAATTTTAAGCAATTTCCTGCATTATTGTCTTATTATATGGGCTTGACGTTGATGAGTTGCATTTGTTCACAGTGACAAGCTAACTCGGTGGAGGCTGGCAGTCTAGTTCTTGAAGCAGAATGAATGGTAAGTGTGCCTTAAATTGTTTGAAATGATAGATACCGGCCACTGTATGGCAAATTCAATTTGAAATTACATTGTGGATAGTGCGTGCACATTTTGATTTTGAACTTAGTAATGCACAAAGCCCCAGTGCCTCCAAACACTTCTTGTGTCACCTGTTGTAATAAATGTAACTAGATTCTGCTCTAGTAGAATGGCATAAATCTAAAATAATTGTCCTCAGTTTGGTGGAGTTGCACCACGGTAACTGCATTCCAGTTCTGGTGTATTGCTATTTTTCCCCTCTGCTTCTTAAATTAGAATGACCATTCTTTTGTAAGTTACTCTATTCACATAATGTCATCTAGAAAAGTAGACTCCATGAATAGGACTTTCATAGTGCTGTTTAATATATGGAAGATGTTTGTCTTTGTGGTAATGGGCAGTGGTATAGAATNATATAATATGTATATATTTAAGATATGGAAGATATGTCTTTGTGGTAATGGGCAGTGGTATAGAATTATATGTTCAACTAAAAAAAAATTCTCTAGTTGAGCTATTTGGGTCTAATTAATTCCTTTTTTTCTTCTCCCCTGACTTACCATGTAATTAATCTCTTATTAAGAAACTTTTTTGGTTTTTGCTAAATTCCAATTAAATTAGCCACATTATTATATTAAATGCAAGCACAAGTTCTAACTGTGATTTCTCAGCAATCCTGCTATGTGAGTCAAGATCCAGCTACCTGATGGCTATCCTGGGCAATCAGATAATAAATCACTGATTCACCACGCTTCCCCCAAGGCACATAATGAGAAAGAGGGTGAACTACTTAGTATTCCAGTATGTGCAGGGCAATTTAGGTTGAATGGGACAAAATCCATTTGTACATTTTGGAACTTATTGGAGTGGAGAGTCCCAAAGGAGTTGCTGCTTAAGAAACTTGTTTACTTTGTTAGCAGTTAAAACTGATGCTATGTCCTTGAATTTGTGGGGTTTTTTATATGCGGGCTGGATAACTGCAAACCCCTAGCCCTTTGTTGCGAATGACATTATTTCATGCACTGAGTTTATTTTTTAATACCTAGTATGCCTAGTGTACATGTAGAACCACATGAAGCTATATAGAATCTGTGAATTAGCACAATCTAATAATATTGAGTCTGTATAAGTAAACTCGTTACAGAGCAAGTAAACCTGTCATTTAGGTACGGATAAGTAATATATCTGAGTAATGTATAAGTAATAAGTATTATATCAAAATGAAAATTTATTAAAGTTAGCTTTGGTGATTAAAAAGTTATGGCTTCAGTCATCTCCTGCAGTTGAAAAAGGTCTACCATGAATATTTATGAAGTAAGGCATGCCTTTAGCTGATGTCTCAATGACCACTTCGAGCAGAAAAGGACAAAGGCACAAGAAATTTCAAAGATTACCATGCTTTGAAGCAAAATGTGGATGCAGAAGACATATCTGCCTTACTGGAATGCTTTATTATGGTGGAAGTAGTTGTTAAAAATGTGCCTTTTTGCAGTAGGACTTTGTCCTGTATTCAATATGAAATGTAGAGAGTGAGAATGGTATCTCACTGGTGCCACAAATGGCCCAGAATGTACATACATAGTCAAAGCTTTCAATAGCTATGTTTCCATAGTGTAATCTCATGTTGAAACTGGTTGAAAAATTTTTGTTTTCTACAGTCTACAGATCTCACATATTTGTACTGCAGAAGACTGTACAAAGTGTGCATTTTCAGGAATATTTCCTCAAAAAATTCCTTTAGCTCTCTCTAGGATTATACAGGGACTCTGTGCAAATTCCCCCAGTAAAATTTACTTTTCAGCCTCTCTGTTGTACTTAAGGACATTATCCTCAAAATATCAATCAGCATTTCATTGCTCTACTACACTGTACTGCTGCATGAAAGAATACAAAACTATTCTTATTCCTCAGCCCCACATCATGACTGCTTTCTGCAGTAATCCATGGTTACGGTATAAAATGAAAATACATGATTGCAGAGGAAGGTTTTTATAGCACTTCAGATATACCAAATTGTCCAGATAAGAGAATCATAGTGTGTGGTTTTGCCCAAATTCTTGCTAAACATACAATAATTGTGGTTAGGGAATGTCACTTGACAGCTCCTTTTGCTTAGAAAAATTCAGAAGAAGAATTAGAAATTCAATGTGGATTACTGAACTATTAAACTTCCATAAAAAGATCGACTGTATGTGCAATGATTATAAACAATTGATCGCTGGAAATTTGGAATACCTTTGTTATGTCAGTTAAGATGATAATAACATATGAAATAAATATGAACACTTACGATAGGCGGATGATTTATGCTATATTCAGGTGTTGTTCATCAGTCACTTCTGGCACATAGATGGAGGCTTGTCTCTGGGGACTTCCGTGTCAGAGAAAGATGTGTGACTATATTTCACTGTTTTGCTCATCAGGTCTCTCTCACCGCTTTCAAATTCGCTTGCAGGAATCCTCTCAGGATGGCCCATCCCCATAATAACAATTGACTTTATAAAGCTGACTGAATATTTGTAGCTTCATTCTATATTGCAAGACAAGATTTAAAATTTAAAAGCTGTTTCAATAAGTGAAATAGCATTATATTACACTGCGTGTGATGTCACCTATACCTCTGCATACATGAGCATATGACATAAATTAAAAACATCTAAACTTCCTTCAATTTGGTCCCACAAAGGTAACAAAGTCTCACTTGCTTTGGCAAAATGTTACAGCAACTCTGATACTGAACATCTTTTTATTGCCGTCTATTCAGTGTTATATGCGCGAGATAAGTATCATGAAGAAGTTAACCCTCTCTCTCATTGGTCTCATGAACTACTTAAAACTCCTAAAATAAATTATTCAGCAGATTCGTGTATTTTTAGATTTAAATACAGATTATTTCTTTACTCCTTCAGTAGGCATTGGGTATCAAGGCTAGTAGATCCCCAAGGAGGCTTGCTCAAAGTTGCAGTACTGAGCTCTCAGGTGTCTTTGATCAGAGTTGACTACTTTTTCACTATAATTGTTGAGAAGAGTTAGCCTAAGAGTGAGAATTGCAAAGGTCTGGATGCTTGGTAGCAAACCAGCAAACAACTAGCTATTGACTGATCAACATAACTAATTCCATCTTTTGTAATATGGATGTTTATCTTCACAGGAGATCCTTAATTACTTTCTGCTCAGGTCCACTTTTCAATTTCTTTGCATGTGCAAGGAGAAAAAGCTGGAGGAAGGCTGTCTTAAGTAGGGTCAGCTCAAATATCTGCAGTCATGATCAAATTTTTAATAAAATAGCCCAGTTTGCACCACCTCAAACAGTACAGAGATAGGATCTGTTATTGTTCTCAGTACCACAGGGTACTTAAGTTATAATAGTAATGTGTCTATTCATATTGTGAGAAATGAGTGAATTTTTCACCCGTGTGATAGTAGCAGAGATCTTTGAACATTCCTTTTCTGCCAGAGTAATACAGCACATTATAATTGAAATCAATAGAATTACTAGTTAAAATTTAAAAAAAAAAAACAAACAGGAAAACTAGAAATCGACTGATTTACAACTTAAAATGTATTTCATGTTTTTTAGGTTAAGTTATTTAATGGTGGTGAATAAAATTCAGCATTTTAAAACCTAGTTTCATTGTGTTAGGCCTTAGTCATAAACAGGAAGACAAGAACAGTAAATATTTAATTGGCTTATCTATATCAAATGAATGTGGAGATTTTGCTGTATAGTATAATATTTCAGAGCTTTTATTGAATTTTCTTTTTAGTAAGAAAGGTTTGTGTTGAATTTCTGAGAAGTTTCAATACTGGATTTTTAATATCTACTTTAGTAGGTAAAATGTTCCCTTCAGTGAAATACACAGTAAATCAAGGAAGCTTGGTTCAGCTGCTTGAGTGTGCTATAAGCACAGTAATCAAAGAAATAAGGAGGTAATATTTTTGGTACTAACAGTAATATTTCTTTTGAAACAGGTAGAACTACAATACATGGTGGTATTTCTGCTTTTCAGAATTTCAAATACACTGCTGCTTCACTAGCAGGCTTTCTTCTTCCAAAAATGACTGTTCAGAGATGTTGAATATTATGGGGAAGAAAGGATCTCTTGCAGTGTCATTATTGTTTCTGAATATGGTCGTCTTGGCCAAAACTTCTTCCTATCTGCCTTGCATTTGATATACTGTGTAATGTTTGATTCTGATCATAGCGTTGAAGAGGTGCAAATCCTACAATTTCCTAGGACGTTTCCTAGGAAAAGTTTGTTATGTATTGAGACTGTCTTCAACCTGAAATGTGTCACATATATATACAGTAATGATAAATATTATCAAAGATGTGGTACTGAGATAAGTCACTGTTCCCCATGTTTGTATTAAACCTACTTGGGTTCTGTTTTATTTCTTATAAACTGAAATGAAATTTCTCCAGCATTAACGTCTATAAAAACAGCTAATCAAAACCTAGTAGATTTTGTTGTCTGGGAAAGCATGGCTAGTAATGGTTAGGGTTAAGATTCCAGCAGCTGACTAGTCCGAACCAATTTCCAGAAGAAGCATGAGCGCTGAAAGCTTAACAAAGGGAAAACAATATTTGAAGGGATTGATGAAAGAATGCTGTGGGTGGCTCAGATGTCCGACTATATTAAGCAATCATGGTTGGAATCCCTGACCATCCTTTTAATAAGCTCAGATGGCAAGGCAAATAAGTGGGGCTTATTAGGAAAAAATCCAAAAGGTTTTAACCTGATTCTGATCTCTAAGAAAAAATTCTTACTTCGGTAATCAACAGCAAATTTGTACGATAGGGAACTAATGTCTAGTCTTTTGAGAAAAAAATATTATATAATGAGACATTATTTCATTGAAGATATGGGGATAAAATCCTATGAATCTTCTCTGGGAGACATGTTAATTTTTCTAACCTCATGCTTTAAGGTGTGGAAATTTTGTGATGTAAGACTCCTTTTGAGACTGTAAGCTAAAATAAAACAGTACTAGATGCAAAAAGGAGAATAAACTAACCTTACGATGGAAATATTCTATCTTGATCCTCATTCACCTAGTGAAAATAAAGATCAGCTTTGAATTTACCTCTTGAATACTTCAGATTCACTTCTGAAAGTGTACATGACAAATTACAGAATTTAACCTAAAAAGTCTTACTGTCATGCTCTTCCACTAAGAAGCTTGAAGGTTAGTTTAATTGCTGGAATTACGCTAACTTCAAATATTCTGAAAGTTAGAATTAATTTTTTCTACATCCCCTGGAGATCTGAAGACAATTCTTAGGTCAGTTCCACTAAAAGAAATTCTATTTGATTACCATTAAATGTCACACTAGCAATGGTGCACTAATATGTGAAATATTCTGCTACATAACACTCCTGAGGAGATAATGCGGTGAGACTCATTAACTTGCTTCAGTGCTGCACTACGCCTGATGAAGGAACTGAACAATAAAATGAAATAGGTGCACGCAAACAGTGACCCTTAGATGCTGCAGTACAATAAAGTAGCTACATGCCAAAATTCAGATACTAAAAGCCTAAAGATACTAAATATTGCACATATATTTTGTAGCTGTGCTGCATATTATTAGCTAAACATACCTAGAACTTAGCTTCCTTTTTGCATTGGTTATCAAGTTGGAACGGACAATGTTCTCTGAATCAGAAGAGACTGAATACTCTGGTTTAGATTTAGGGAGATCACAGTTTAGGTATAAACAGTCATCTTGTTACAGTCTTGGTCACTTTGTTCAAAACTTGCCACTGATCACTTCTCTTCCAAATGTTCTTATGTTTGGTAGGTGTTGGCTAAGTTCATTTTGTTACAGAAATGTCCTTATGCTATTTATTCTCTTTAGTTATTGTTCACATTGTGATTTATAAAGCAACACAAAAATGTGGAAAACAAAAATTAAAAATAAAACCTCCATAGCATCAAATTTATGGGAGTCATAAAGAGGAGCTTTATGGGAATTGATGTTGAATGAATTAGGAACACCAAATGAATAAAAATTAAATTTTCTCTCATTTGTAAGACACTTAAGATTTGTTATCCTTTCGCCTTACTGCAGGCACTTCCCTGAGATCTCGAAGTTAAGTCTAGACTCCCAGTAGCCCTTCTCTTACCCAGAGAAAGGTAAGCACTTGTTCAGTTTAGATATGAAAGACAAGAGAATGATCTTGTCTACTTATCTGTCGTTCTTCACAGAATAGGTGGGGGACCAAAGGTGACAAAGGCAGTGTGTGGACTGTTAGATTACACAGGACTTCCTGCACTGTCAGACTCCATCGTGTACCTGCAGTCATTGTGTTCTGCTCTGTGTGTTTAACTTTTTGTTTGTTTGGGGTTCTTTGTTTGTTTTTCCCCTGTGGAAATGTGGAAATGTTGTGGCATGTGGTTGGTAAAAAGGAAACAGCGTTCAGGCAGATTTCTTGATTCAGAGCTGGCATGCGAAATGCAAACCTGGGAAGCACTCCCAGTTTCCAGAGCTTACAATTGCCTAAGTTTTTTGACGGTTGTAGTGATGTGATTCATAGAATGATTCTCTGCCTGGATTTTAAAATTCTTTGCTTGCTTTGGTTTTTGAGATTACTGGGGTAAAATCAGAGATGGGCAAATATTTTCCATGAACAACCTTACACGTATATGCAATGTAATAGTAACAGTCTTAATTAAAAAATGATTAATTCGTAAAGATGAAAGAAAAAGTGTTAAAAAGATATGACAGCTAAATATTTGGATTGCTTCAAAATATGTAAAAAGGAATTTCATAAACAGGCTTCTCATTCTGAACTATTTAAAAAAATAAAATCTTGGAAACTATTTATTGTATGTGCACAATGTACAATGGCTAAAATTTAATCATATAAAAAAATACTTCCGCTTTATGGCAAGTTCCTAAAAGAGTGGAAATTTTTTTAATGATGGAAGTGTATCTTTATTTGTGGTTCTCCAATTTACATGCACTTACAATGGGTGAGATTTGCACAGAAGACTGTCCCTGCTGAACACCTCTGTGTGCTCTTAGTGGTAGAATCACATGCTGAACTGTACAAATAGACATACTTTACTTATATTCTATAAGTCTATTTTTACATGGGCTCTTAAGAGCTGTTAGTATAGGTATACTACCCTTATGTTTGATTTCAGTGAATTTTCGAAAAATTTGAACACTTTGTTATGTAAAATCCCATTCCTTCCCTCAAATTACCTGAATTCTTTGCCTTCTTGCTATGATAGTTTAATTGAGTGTAGGGTATAAAGCTAATTTATTTCTCTTTTGCCATCCTAATAGTTCTCACTTTCTTTATTGAAAAAGTAATTACTGCCTTTCGATACAATAACTGGGAAATTACTTTTTCTAATAACTCAAGTTATCACATCATCATCATAGTAAAAATCATTGATGCACCAAAGAGAGGATTTTGTGACTTCAAATTAGTTTAAAATAGCTGATATTACTATAAAAACTTATATTTGTATGGTCATCATTTAACCTTCTGCAGCAGACTTCAGTGTTCTGTACAGAAGGTGGTAGTCTGGGAAAATGTTGACAAGTCTGCTTTTCTGATATCTAACCTAGTATTTTTATGTGTTAAGGAATGTATCCAATTCTTTTAGACTAAATTTGCTGTTTTCACAGAATTTATCCCTCCATCAAACATCTCTGAATGATACAAGTTAAAGAAACAAAGATTTAGTGATCTAAAAGCAGATCTTTTCTGCAATTGCACAGATATGTGCCATAAAATAAGGTTTAAGTGTTAAAAAAGAACAATGTAGTGTTGATAATGGCTTAAGATAATTATGTGAGGTCTATGTTCACTACTTTAAAAAATGAGAAAACTGACACTTTTAAAATGTGTATCAGAAGAATTAATATGTAAGCACTTACACACTGGATGTGGGAGCAATTAAAGCTGATGCAAGGAGTGTTTGATTGCTCAGCTTTTGCAAATTGAAGGCACAATAAGTGGTATAGAAAATAAAATTGTGACTTCTAGTGTATATAGAACATACAACTGAATTTTCCTCTTGTGCTTGCTTAATTAAGTAATTCAATGTAATGCCTTTTTATTAATATGTTCATCAGGCAAAAGAAGCTATAAATGGGATTGTTTTCCTCCCGTTGGTTCTTTGTCAATAATTATTTTGCATGTAATAATTAAATGTCTTCCTTTAGAGGTCTTAGCATAAGCTAGGAGTCATTACACGGTCGAATGGGAAAGGGCTGTGTGGGACAGGTAGAGTGGGACAGGTTCCAAGTGTCAGATCTGAGGAACTTGGTAGCAAGCTGTATTAAATGTAGGTAACTAGGTGACAATAAAAATTCTATCATCTGCTTTTGGGTGACACAGCCTGACCTAGTGTTGAGTCTTTCTATGACTTCCGTGGGCCAGAGTACAAAAGATTTGAGTTTTTAGGTGCACATGGAATAATATACAAGTACACATTCCGATACCTGGCATTATGTGAATACTCTTCGCCAGAATGACAGCCATGATTTTTCAAGGGAAAACTGTGCAACACAGTATCATTTCATCTGATAATTATAGACCATTACCAAGCCTGCTTTATTAATGATTATTACTGTCATTTGGCAGAATGAGGTCACCTGACTGGTATTTAGGCACTATTTTAGCAATAGATGTATTAATAATAACAAGAATAGTGGTGCCCCACCAGGGAGCTGGAATACGCTTAGGATCTCATTATTGAAATTAGTCATACTCTAAAATTAACAACAAAAAAGTTAAACCCTGAGTCTTCTGGGTGACAAAAGTGGTCATCCTTTTTTTCAAAAAGGTAACTGATTAGATTTTCTTTCACCCTAAATTAGTCTCAGTTGAGAGACTTGTTCCTTTTGGGGATAGTTCCTTATACTAGTTTTGGGTGCGCTGTGCCGTTGTTGAGTCTCTGTAAATCTCCAGCTTAAAACTTGTATCCCGAGGAGCTGCTATCTCAGTTGCTTTTCCAATGCGTGCATGGTCTAATAGTCCCACTGGACATGTTGAGGAGGAAGTTTCCAAATAACATATAGCGTATGTGTTGTCTGAGTTGTTGCAGTTCAGGTAAACGACATTGCCCTTCACTCTGTACTGAACCTCAGTTCCTGTGACAGTATTAGCCACTATTTCAGTTGTGCTTTCTCAACATGAAGAAAACTTAGTTCTTGGTGCTTCTTATCATCAAGGATCTCCTCATGGCTTTCTACAAGTGTCAATTTGATCTTGTATCCTTTACTGCCGTTTATAATCTGATATCCAGCGGGAGATGCGTTTGTATTAAAACGTGGGGCTCAGTACCGAATGCCCTCTGTGTCTCTCTTGTCTCTGCATATGTTGGCTTCCTGTGCAATCTGGTGCTTAGAAAGACTCAGGCCAGATGCAATGCGAACACAGACCACATTTCCTGCTGGTCTGATTTCTGAAATCTGTAGTGTCTGTCACCCTTGATTGCCCTCAACATAGAGGATCTTCTACACCAGGAATGGAAGAGTTGGAAGGAGAGGTCTTGTGACTCGAGGTTGCCCCATGCCAGTTCCCAGTATCCAGCTGTGGCTGCTAATGCTCAGTCGATACCGTGTGTCTGTATTGGCTTTGCATGGCAAGGTTTTGGTAGCAGGGGGGCTACATGGGTGGCTTCTGTGGGAAGCTGCTAGAAGCTTCCCCTATATCTGATAGAGCTAATGCCAGCCGGCTCCAAGACAGACCCGGTGCTGGCCAAGGCCAAGCCAATCAGTGACAGTGGTAGCGCCTCTGGGATAACATATTTAAAAAGGGGGAAAAAAAGCCGATGGGGCTATGATAGCAGCCAGAAGATAGGAGTGAAGATAAGTGAGAAAAACAACTCTGCAGACACCAAGGTCAGTGGAAGAAGGAGAGGAGGTGCTCGAGGAACCAGAGCAGAGGTTCCCCTGCAGCTTGTGGTNCCAGTGGAAGAAGGGGAGGAGGTGCTCGAGGAACCAGAGCAGAGGTTCGCCTGCAGCTTGTGGTGAAGACTATGGTGAGGCAAGCTGTGCCGTTCAGTGCGTGGAGGTTAACGGTGGAGCAGATATCCACCTGCAGCCTGTGGAGGACCCCATGCCAGAGCAGGTGGATGACTGAAAGAGGCTGTGACCCCATGGGAAGGCTGTGCTGGAGCAGGCTCCTGGCAGGACCTGTGGCCCCTTGGAGAGAGAAGCACATGCTGGAACAGGTTTTCTGGCAGGACTCGTGACCCCACGGGCGACCCATGCTGGAGCAGTCTGTTCCTGAAGGACTGCACCGCATGGAAGGACACAGGTTGGAGAAGTTTGTGGAGGACTGTCTCCTGTGGGTGGGACTCTATGCTGGAGCTGGGGAAAAGTGTGAGGAGTCCTCCCTCTGAGGAGGAAGGAGCATCAGAAACTGACCACAACCCCCCATTCCCGATCCCCCTGCGCCACTCAAGGGGAGGAGGTAGGGAAAATCAGGAGTGAAGTTGAGCCCGGGAAGAAGGGAGGGGTAGGGGAAGGTGTTTTAAGATTTAGTTTTTATTTCTTGTTGCCCTACTCTGATTGGACTGGTAATAAATTAAATTAATTTTGCCCAAGTTGAATCTGTTTTGCCCGTGATGGTAATTGCTGTGTGATCTCCCTGTCTTTAGCTTGACCCACAAGCCTTTTGTTGTATTTTCTTTCCCCAGTCCCGCTGAGGAGCAGAGTGATAGAGTAGCTTTGGTGGGCACCTGGTGTCCAGCCAGGGTCAACTCACCACAGTCTGTTACTAATCAGAAGACGCGGTTTATCTGAGACACGACAGCACTGGGCCAGTGGGTCCCAGCCTGTGTTACGATATCGATATAGCCTCATGCAATTGCTATGTTTTGTCCCAGATGTGGGTGGATTTCAGTGGCAAGGAACTGATCTATTTAAAGCATATTAGGATGGGAGGTAATAGGAATCTTCAGGAGCTTTTGTAAAACACGATGCACCTTGGATGTTGCTTTGTATTGAGCACCCTAAATTAGACTCTGTGTGTGTCGAGATTAGTAGAATTCAGCAAAAGATTATAGAGTAGTTTTATTGTGATATGGCCACGTAAGACTCTTCTCTGTATTGTGATCTCTTACAAAATACACTAAGAAAGTAAAATCACAGTATCATAGAATCATAGAATGGTTTGGGTTGGAAGGCACCTTAAAGATCATCTAGTTTCAACCCCCCTGCCATGGGCAGGGACACCTCCCACTAAACCAGGTTGCTCAAATCCCCATCCAGTCTGGCCTTGAACACCTCCAGGGATGGGGCCTCCACAGCTTCCCTGAGCAGTCTCTTCCAGTGCGTCACCACCCTCATAGTGAATTTTTTTTCCCCTAATATCTATTCTAAATCTCCCCTCTTCCAATTTGAAGCCATTACCCCTCATCCAATCACTACAGGCCCTTGTAAAATGTCCCTCTCCAGCTTTCTTAGAGGTGCCCTTCAGATACTGGAAGGTTGCTATAAGGTCTCTACGGAGCCTTCTTCAGGCTGAACAACCCCAACTGTCTCAGCCTGTCTACACAGGAAAGGTGCTCCAGCCCTCTGGTCATCTTCGTGGCCCTCCTCTGGACCCGCTCCAACGGGTCCATGTCCGTCTTGTGTTGCAATCTCCAGAGCTGGATGCAGTACTCCAGGTGGGGTCTCATGAGAGCGGAGTAGAGTAGCAGAATCACCTGCTAGCCATGCTGCTTTTGATGCAGCCCAGGATACGGTTGGTGTTCTGGGCTTTGAGCACACATTGCCTGCTCATATTGAGCTTCTCATCAACCAACATCCCCAAGTCCTTCTCCTGAGGGCAGCTCTCAATCCATTCTCTGCCCAGCCTGTATTTATGCTTGGGATTGCCCTGGCTCACATGCAGGACCTTGCACTTGGCCTTGTTGAACTTCATGAGGTTTGCACAGGCCCACTTCTCTCTGGATGGCATCCCTTCCCTCCATCGTTTTGACTGCTCCACACAGCTTGGTGTCATTGGCAAACTTGCTGAGAGTGCGTTCAATCTCAATCTCAAACCGTGTCACTGACAAAGATGTTAAACAGCACTGGTCCTAGTACTGACCCCTGAGGAACACCACTTGTCACTGCTTGCCAGTTGGACGTGGATCCGCTGACCACAATTCTTTGAGTGCGACTGTCCAGCCAGTTCCTTATCCACTGAGTGGTCCATTGGTCAAATCCATAGAGACCAGGATGTCGTCTGGAACAGTTTCAAATGCATTGCACAAGTCCTGGTAGATGACATCTGTTGCTCTTCTCTTGTCCACCAATGCTGCAGCTACGATGTAGAAGGCCACCAAATTTGTCAGACACAATTTGCCCTTGGTGAAGCCATGTTGGCTGTCACCAACAACCTCCTTATGTTCCATGTGCCTTAGCATAGTTTCCAGGAGGATCTGCTCCATGATCTTGCTGGGCACAGAGGTGAGACTGACCGGCCTGTAGTTCCCTGGGTCTTCTTTTTTACCCTTTTTAAAAATGGGAGTCATGTTTCACCTTTTCCAGTCAGTGGGAACTTCACCGGACTGCCACGACTTCTCAAAGATGATGGATAGTGGCCTGGCAACTTCATCTGCCAGTTCCCTCAGGACCCGTGGATGCATCCCATCAGGTCCCATGGACTTGTGCACCTTCAGGTTCCTCTGATGGTCTTGAACCTGGTCTTCTACAGTGGGCGGTACCTCATTCTTCTAGTGCCTGCCTTTGCTTTCTGCAACTTGGGTGGTATGGTTAGAGCCCTTCTCAGTGAAGACTGAGGCAAAGAAGTCATTGAGTATCTCAGTCTTCTCCATGTCCTGGGTGACCAGGTCTCCCGTTTCCTTTCTTCCGTATATCCCTTCTTTCTGACAGCATTTTATCTCTTTGGAGACGTAAATTTGCTATTATGATCTTTACTTGTAGTATGGCTTCTCAAGACTTAACGATCATAATCAATGATTTGCACACAATGCTGTACAATTATCCATTGCTATTTTGTGATATAATTTTTAAATAATACAGTGTATGCATAATTGCTTGTCCTTGTCTTTTTGTATTTTTACTCTTAAATCCTGGCCTTTCTGTTCTTTTTACCCTTTTCTGCAGCAGTGCACACATCAATAGTAGTGGTAGAAAAGAAATTACGATGCCACCACATGCTTCCCAGGAGCTTTGGCTTAGTTAATGCTGGAAGTGTATTTCTCTTCTATTGTGCAAGGTCATTCTCTCTTTTTTTTTTTTAGTGGTAAAAGGCACCAAATGCTATGTGCTGCTTTTTGCCTAAGTTATTGGCTAGGAAATACAACACATTTCAGCTCGCAGATTTCCCAGTAATAAACTGTATGTTTTCAGTGCTTCCTAAGTGAAGAAGATGGCAGTATCTTTGCATCAAAGACACTGCAAATAGAGAGGTCTTTCCCTGAAGACATATGTATCAAACATTTAAAATGGAATAGGAGAAGACAGCAGAGTCCCATCTGAAACATTTTGCAACGAACACGGTAACGAACACAGTTTACTTCTCTAAAGAACATTGCACTGTGTGTCACAGAGACAAGCTAAAGCTTGTGTTGTAATGACATCAAATTGTGAAATATCACCAGGGTAGTTTAACCATGGCATAACTCTTTTGACTTCAATAGCCTTATGTATTTTGCACCAAAGCTCTAATTTGCCAGAAAGAAAGAAGTACATACCATGACAGTTACGTTATTCCAGTATAGTGCTGGCTTCAAAATGTAAATAATAATGGCAGGGATGAAAGAAAGAAGCTTTGCTGCTGTTCATTACAAATAGCAGGAAGAGAAAGCAGTTGACAGTTGATGAATGATGTAGTTCTTACTATGAGATTTAGCCAGTAAGAACATTTATAACTTTATTAGGCCCCTTTAATAACAAGTGTACAGAGGTGTGCGGCCTCTGCACTTTCATTTCAGTGGTACTTCAGCACTGAGAAGAGTTTGTGTTTCAACACCCTACAAACAGAGGTCTGAGTGGGCAGTGAGTGGGCAGAGATTTCAGATCTCCTGAGGCCTGGAATGGGACTCCCTGGGGAGCTGCAGAAATAAAGAACTTAAACATCTGTTGCAAACTAGCTCTTTCATTTAAATGTGTGTTGGATTAAGTCTTAGTAGCTCGTTAAGGATTTTTTACCCATGTTAATGTACTGCAAAATTTGTGTTCTGCAGGACATTGTTTCATAATTGTGAGATTTTAACCAACGTCATCACTTTCTTAGGAGGATGTGGGAAAATGTATCAGGGAACCATGCGTGCTTCTGAGTTTATTGATGGGATCGTCTGGAGATGTACAGCTGCTTTGAAGTAAAAACTTTGACTTACTTTTTTCAAACAGTGTTTTTACTTCTGTTTACCTGAGTGTACGTGTACAATTTGATAAATCTATTGGCTTTTAAATTTGGTAGGCTGATCCGTTTTTAGAATGGGATTTCTGATGATGAGAGCTGTTACAGCATTTCTTTATCAGTATTCTTAATAATGTGTAGTGTAATTGCCACTAAACATACTAATCAAGCTCCGGCCTCTGTTACAGTAAACGGGAAACAGATTCTGACCGGCATTTTTAACCAGCTAAGGTAGCTTTTGAGGTTGACTTACCATCTGAAAAAAACGTGAATGCTCCATAGGGCCAGAGAGAACATAACAGGGATCTTAAGACTGTAGCCTAACATTTAACTGAAAATGTGAAGTCCTGAGTACTACCTATGCATGTTTTATTCAGGTCCTCAGCAACCGCATCCACCTTTGAAGTTAGCCCTGCTTTGAGTGGAAGGTTGGACTAGATGACCTCCAGATGTCCCCTCCAATCTAAATTTTCCTGTGATTTTGTGATTCTATATTTAAACAGTTGTTAAATTAGATTATTCTCCAATTCGTTTCTTTGGTGCTCTGACCTGAGTTACTGGAGTATGCTATGCAGCTAATACTGTTAATAACTAGGGATGCAAGCTGGAAGAGTAGAACAAATTACTTCGATTTGATGTTTTTATAATAAAGGTTCCCAGTCTCTCTTGCATGTTCTACATAAGCAAGAAGGTTTTAAATGTTTAAAAATTGTAAAACCCTGAAAAGTTCTTTAAAAATTTAGCCTGAAAATATAATTATACGATACTGCAGTAGTACATTTTTTAAAGGCCAAGTCAAAGTTCAGTGCTTAGCAGAGTGTATCTTTGAGGCTGCCAGCCTAAATGTTTGAGCTATAGTTCAGGCTTGTTTGGCTCTGAAGTACAAAAGAGGATGACAAGAAATAAGAGCAAATAAATCTCAGTCATGGGCTAAGCAAAAAGTCTGGAACAAGAAATCCTGCATCTGAGATTTGGCTGCAAAGCACACAGATAACTATTTCGCCTGCTGTGTCTCTATAGACAGGAAAGAAATGATAAAGCTGGCACGTTACATCATCAAACACAATATTCTTTATGGCTATATTCGTGACTTTTTCTCCATAGGGAAGTTTTCATGATGTAAGGGCATGAACTCAAACCACTTGGAAACTACTTTCTGTATGTACAAACTGACCTTTAATCACCAAAGATAATGGAATATAAAATCTACATTTGTATTAGGATTGTTACACTGGTAGAAAAGAGTCCCTTTGTAGCTTATGTCCTCTCTGACTTAAAATTTTATAACCAGCTTTAATGCTACTGCTGTGTCAAAGATGAAGGTACATGGTTTAATGTTAATGAAAAGCTGGGCTTTAGGTATTCCCTGGATAACTATTCTGAGAATTTTAAGTGTATTAAAAGTCAAAGTAGTTTTAGGTAAATTTACTATTGAAACTCACTGTTTCCTTCTGTTCTAAATTTTAAAGAAATGATCTTATGCAAAGTATTTTCCATGTTTGCCTCAGTCAAAGTGGACTTGCAATACGTGCTGCTCCTGCAAATGTCTTTTCCACAGTGTACTGCAGACACCACTTCTTTTTTGTCTAATTGTTTTGCGAAACATTTTTCTGTTGTGACACACAAGAAGTGTGTTGAAATGGCAATGGCTTGGTTGAGCTACAGTTTGATGTAGTTGATATTATTCAATTATTAAGTTACAAAACAGAAAAACTATAAATGATATGAAAATAATTGGAGTTATCAAAGGCTTGATATGATGCCCATTCAAGCAGTGGGAATCTTCCTGCTGATTTCTGTCTGCTTTTGATCAGGCTCCTCACTAGCTGTTGGGACCTTGCATTATATTGTCTTTACAGTTGTTACTGCCATCTGCTCCACTTGCTTGTCATGTCATGTTTAACATTAGATCCATAAACTCTTAGGGTGAAGGTGACCATGTCTTCCTTTGCTTCTGCTATAGCAAATATGATGGTTCCTTAATCTTGACTAACAAATTTAGACCCTACAGAGATGCCAATAATAACAATTTAATTAACATAATTTTATACATTCAA
Source organism: Anarhynchus alexandrinus (assembly GCA_008711295.1). Lineage (NCBI taxonomy): Eukaryota > Metazoa > Chordata > Aves > Charadriiformes > Charadriidae > Anarhynchus > Anarhynchus alexandrinus. The sequence goes on from VUYV01000013.1 coordinate 2,027,315, forward strand.
GTGTGCTTGTTCACATCTGCTACATATACATTAAACTTATATCTGTATCTGTTCAGGCTTGTACAGGGCGCATTCAATTGCTTTTCAAAACAGAAGGCTCTGATATGATGAAATTATGTATATCCTTAAAAATATAACTTTTGTTATTCAACTTCATCCCCTTGCCCAGTTCCATTAAATATAAGCAGAATTTGGTTGACAGGGATTCAATACGTAGTATTCAAAATTAAGCCATGTAACCAGTTTTAGCAAAGATTTAACAAAGGTTGCAGTTGTACATTTTCCAGTTTGGGTACAAATGTTGTCCTGGGAATGGATTAATGTCCTGCCATTTTCTGTCCTTGTTACAATCTTTTTTTCCCAAAGAATGTCATATCAGAATTTTAATGTCTTGTATAATCTGTGAATTATATCATTGTAGTCTTCTGCTTTGACCTTTTCTACACACTGTAATTTGATTGAGTAGCCATTCCACTGCTCTCTTTTTTAACTGCTTTATTATCCCATAGGGAATGTGTAGACTGGGCAGACATTCAGAATACACTCCACCCTCATTTTGACATCAACTGTCAGCCTTTTCATTGCTTTACAGGGCTGTTACTCAGGCTTCATATTCATTAAATGGTATCTAAGAGGGAAGTAGCCTTATCAAGGAATGTTATAAAGAGGAGCTTTGAAGGAACAACGTGTACCAGAATACTGAAAAGTCAAAGTAGTTCTGCATAGGCAACACATTTCTTAAGGTAGTGTAACTATATATGTTCCCAGATGACACAGAATTAATCTGTGCTATCACAAAGGTGATACCAAAGTGGAAAAAGAAATAATTTTCACCAGTTCTCACTGTGATCTGGAGATAGTTCTCTTGTGGTCTTAATGTTGTAATAAGAGCAAAAGTTATGATGAATGGGAGATAGCACCAGACATTACATTTTGAAGGGACACAGAAATAATCTTGCAATGTTATCAATGCCACATCTGTGGCTGAATGAGATTTAAGTATTAAAACTGCAAGAACAATGATTCAATTTCACAATGTTTTCATTTGAAGGTTCATTATGAGAGTGAATTGTTTCACTTTCTCTGATGCCTTTACAGAGTGATGTCAGTATGTGTGTAAATGCTCATTCCCTGTCATGGGTCAAGAGTGCTTTAGGTGTATTTTATCCTCCTATTTTATTCAACTTGCTGTAGCTTGTTTACTGTACAAAAGAGTTTCACGAGCTCTTGTACTTACTATACACTTTGGAATTGAAGAAAATCATAGAATTCGCTGTGACTGAAACAATGGTTGGAAAGAAGAATCAGTTATGGCTAAGGAGAAACCAATTTTGAAAAGTAGAGATAGATTACGAGCACAAGTTATCTGCAATGTACACATAAATGTTTATCAGTGGAGTTGATAGAATCAAAATTCTTAAATGTTACAGTTACTGTGCTTAAATCACTTAAAAAGTTTGAAACAACTATTAAGTCATAAGAAAAAGAAAAAGTATGTATATGCTATTGAAATTAAGCCAAGATATTTCTAAATTTGGCAATGTATTTCTGACTCTTCACCCTACTTTGGCACAGCAAATATTTTTAATTGCCAGCAACAAAAATATTCATAATACAGAGAAGTCTCTCCCTTTCACATCCGTTGCTGAGTAACTTTAGAAAAGTCTGAGCCTATAGGCTTTTTCTTCCCTTTGTGCTTTGTACCGTTCCTTTTTTACCTTGGAAGCCCCTGAGTGCAATGTTTTCTTGTGTGAAAGAGAGGGAATAAAGAAACTCCCATCTAGGTGTGCCTTTTATCTAGTCAAAATTTACTTAGACTTCAGTGTGTAAACAACTTTGATATGGAAGCCTTTTTTTGAGAATTGGTATATCACAATATATGCGGGGGACAGTAGTGTTCAAATACATTGTGCGTATAGTCGTACATCCTATCATGTGCATTAGATAAAGTAGTTGCTTTTCTGTAGCTAACTATACAAAAGCTGACATCTTTGCTATGTTATACAGTAGTACATGATTAAACGTATTCTGTAACATCAAATTCTACTGAAGCTTTACCAGGTGATGCTGTCCTTATTGTACTAAGCAATATACATTTTTTTTTGTGAAAACAAGTGCTACTCTGAAAATTTTGTAAGCTAAATATGTATGCAAGTAAAAATAAAAAACAAACCTGGTTAGGTTACTGAGGTTAATTTTTAAGTAAATGGTAAAAAAAATAACTGCAAGACATAAACTTTTTTATTTTTTATTTTAAAGAGAGTTAGAAAATAATGCTTCTGGTTTCAAATTCAGTCTGTTTTAAGGGATTATGCACATCTCTGCTGACCATACTCTTCTCACTGTAATGAAACTTGCATGTACTGTGTATAAGCCAGAAGCCAGTTCAATTCAGATTAAACTGGTTAAAACCAATATCCTGTTAAATTTCAGTGAGGATCCTGTGGTATAAAAACCATGACAAAGTAACGTGTTTAGTAAATCAGAACATGATACGTGATGATGCAAAGAGGAATTTGAGAAGAGGTGAAGACAGTAAAAGTGAAAGTGAAGTTCTGTAAAGGAATATAAATGCAAGAGAATGCATACAATTAAGAGACCATCCATCTTAAATCCTCCTATCAAAACCAAAAGAGTTTCAACTACTTTTCAATGAATATTTTGCTAGCGCTTCTCTTGCAGATAAGAAACAGTAACAAGGGTTACAGAGCTGCCATTGTCCATATATATCGGCACTGTGAAAGCATTAATGATTTTTATCTCTCATGCTAGCAGCCATGCCTTTAAGCTGGAGCATCTACAAACCTTATTCTGCCTTGCTGTTTAATAATATGCAAAGGAAGCTGAAAGGCTGTGTAGGAACCAGGCCCAAGGCTGAGCTCCTTACACATTGTGTCCAGATGTGTCACACCATATAGATGCTGTGACCTGCCTTTGTGAGAATTGATCATCCTTCAATTACTCTTTGGTGCCTCTGCACTCTGAGCACAGATAATAATTTCCCTTCCATGTCTACATCTGTTTGTTTCCATGGGGTTGATGGTTACGGACACAGGAGGTTTGCAAAAAGGCCACCTACTTGATGGATGCACAAGGACTTTCCCGTGACCACCGGGACTCTTGCCATTGATTTGTCTGGGAGTTTTGTTCGGCGCTACTGTTTGCAGAGACCAAGTCAGAGGAGAGGGGAAGATTGGTTCTTCACTTGTAACTAGAAAACAAAAAAATATGTTCCTGGGCTAAGAAGGATGTCTTACCGTTTCATTCACTTCTTAGGATTAGCGTTAAACAAAAGAAACTTTAGGAGCTTCTTTGTCTGTCTTCAGTTTATTCTTTTTTAATGTATTCCCTCTTTTTATTGCTATTCATTTTTTGTCTTTTCCTCATCTTTTGTACACTTACTAACCAATCAATGTCTCTCTCAAAGCTCCCTAGAAGATTGTCTTTTACAATAATTTGCTATAATCGCCCATCTTAGTGATACACTGCGGAAGGCACAATAGCTCCAAAAACAGACAGACAATTGGTGCTTATTTTCAGACAATTTTCATTTATGTGATTTTTCTTCTTTTTTTTTTCTTCTTTCAAATGCCCGTAAGTAACTACTTGACTCTTTGAAGGTCTCTTCGATGTGACTCTGCCTTAGGAAGATGAATCACTGTTCTGACCTTCAGTTCTCTCTCCTCATTTTGATGAGGCAACTTTCCATTTTGTGAAACAGAAAGCTGTTTTCACTTCCAAATCGTTTTATTGTGCCAGTCAAATTGCACAAGTCATAGCAGGATGAATCTTTCTGATTTACCATGAAGCTAAGGGAACATTTAAAAAATCTTTCTTTGTGTGCGTGTGTATTGGGCTTTTCTTGTTTGTTTTTGAGAGCTAATTCAAAACATTTGCAACACAAATCCTCTTTTTTTTATTTGTTTTTGTATTTTTTCATTAACTAGTTGGGTAATTTTGGTGCAGAAAGCTCAGCAAGCATTTTAAAGTCCTGAATATGCACAATAATTTCCATTTGGTAAGAATCAGATATTCTGACAAATAGACACGTTAGATTTTCTTGATTTAAGACTAAAGGAAAATACAGTTAATGTCTAAAAAACGGTCCTTCTCTTGATGGAGCCTACTAGAAAGCATACATGTTTCACACAGAGGATTCTGTAAAATTGCTAACGTTAATTGTGTTATTGCATTGAAATTCTAGCCGTAAAAAGAAGAAAACTATTTATTAGAATAAACGTCAAATGAGTTTGGTGTCCTTGTAGTTCAAGTAGTATTTCAAAAACAGTCTGTGCTTCCTATTTGTTCCCCATTCAAAGACCTTAGAAAATTGTATTTAAGCCTCCATTGCTATTTTAAACTTTACAGAAATAAAGAAGCTGGGTTACTTTACTCTGATCCTTTTAACCTTTCTGTAATTACAGACTTACCAGTATCCCATAAAAAATAACCAAATTATTAAATTTTTTATAGTGATTGCCATTGCCAGTAACACTGTGTTTTGCTTGTTACAGTGCTAACAAATGTGCGTTATGGCTTATCAGAGACTTATCTTTGTCAGTGCACATAGGTAAATGTACTTGACATGATTTTTGTCCATCTTTAATTAGGAAACACCTTAATTATATTGAATTGTTTGGGCAGACTTCAGGTATTTTTGTATCTAGGGAAAAGACGAAAAAGAGTAGGAGCATCTAATTTGCAGGAACCAATACTCATCTGGCCAATGATGTTACTCCAAGCTGGAATAACAGTAATTGCAATCCTATTTGAGGATTTTTAGAAAACTTATCCCAGTTCCGTGTGGTTTCCTTACAAAGCTGTATCAGTTGAATTTTTTTGTGACAGGAGTGAAGCAAAGTATTGATCTGGCAATGTTTAGATGACAGAAATCTAGAATGGTATCATGGTGAGTTGTAACGAGGACTTAAGTTTTTCCACAGAGAGTATTACACTACATGAGACAGCATCATCTATATGTGCACACTCTATTTCCTATGGGCTGCCTCAGCCTGGCAGATCGGGCGTATGGGGTCCAAGAGGGACAGGTGTGACCTGGGTTGCTGCAATACCAGAAATGCAAAGATATTCTGTACATATACCCTAATGGTGATGACACAAAAATAGCACCAGGAGGCAAAATATTGCCTTTGGGATGTCTTTTCAGATGATTTTCACCGTGACCACTTTTAGGATATTATAATGAGTTTTATGATATTTTGTGCTTTTCATGAAGTACTTTTTGATTGTACACACAGACTTCAAAATGTGAATCTTGGGTTTATTCAATTTAAAAGCCAGTGAAACAATTACAAGTTAGTGTTAAATCTGAAGAATTTTAAGACATTTTCATGATCCTTTGAAACCCATTTCTTGATACTTTGAATTGTCATTACAGTAAATTGTTGTGTAAGTTTTGTTTCTTCTGAACTTGCTGTTCTTGTGCAGATTATTCAGCTTTCACAAGTAAGAAGCTGCTTCTCTCTTCTCTTTTCTTCTCTTCTCCCCTCTCTCCCTCTCTCTTGAGTTGAAAAGGAATACTAAGTTCTTTAATTAGGGTATAATACTGGAGAGACAGACAAACACAATTAGCAAATTGTGTTCTATTAAATCATCCTTACTGCTTTTTTGATTGCAGTGGGTTCAAGACATTTGCTGTTAAAAACCACCACCCTCATTTATTAGAAAGATCTCCGATACTGACTTGTTTCCTGTATTATTTTCTTTCTTCACTTTCCTCATAGGGAGCTATTTATAATGCATTTTATTAGCTGTATGATAGGTAATAAACACAAATGCAGATACTGTTCTTTGTCATATACACAGTATTCCAGTATTTCAAATTTATGAAACCTGTTTTAAACCAGCTTTTTTGTTTTCATACTTAGATTGCCCTAGTTTGTAGTTCTGGTAAGACCTATGTAACAGGCACCTAGTGGGAAGAAACTGTGTTCCTCTGAATCCTGTAGAGCATTTCACATTTTCAGAGAATTCTTCTCACACGCTTAGTTTTAATTGTTGGCCCCATGTTTCTGATAGAAACAGCACTGCAGTTATTTGAGTGCATTTTATAATTTTTAAAGTTGGGGGGAAAACGATGGAAGATTATAAGAAACAGAAAACGTATTAGTTATTCTGTGCATATGCTTTCTCCAGCAATGTGAAGGCACAAGATTTCATCAAAGAACAAAATCAGAACGTTACTTAATGAAGGAGGAAATTAAGTTACAGAGAAATACAAAGTCGCTAAAATAATAAATAACACTTCAAATAGTTTATTAGAGAAAACTCTGAAATTGGGCTAATAGTATATCTTGATAAGATTTTTAGAATAATGTGTTATTCATATCTTATAGAAAACATCAATAACAAGAAGGGTTCTGTGTCCTTTATGCCTTTCTTGTGTTGATTGCTTTACTTCTCATTGTCTGTTGAATCTTTGGATTCTTTAACTTTTTAAAATGCAGCTGTGTGAAAAACTCATTTTAAATGCCTTTCTAGTTTAAAATTGTTGCTGTCTTATGCTTTAATAATTGTTGGTGGTAATTTATTTGCTATTTGCACATAGACCCTCCGGATTTGGTAGTTTATGGATATTTTAAAAGTTAAATGGATCAATTTTATCTTTTTTCATTATTTTAATTAGATTGTATGAACTCCCTTCCTTCTACGGACTATAATCTTTGCACATGCTGGGTTTTTTTTTTTTCTGTTTTCTCAGTTCAGGAGTATAAATCCAGATGCTACTGTACATCACATCATTAAAAACTGACTTAATGATCATCGCCTTTCAGACCTAGATGACAGGACATTAAGAGAAGATGAAGCATCTTCCTACTTCAAGTCCTTCCTTCCCCTTCAGCTAATGGCACTCCGTTTGCATAATGGTTGCCATGTCCCAGAAGGAGATGGTTGCTCTCCTATTTTATCTGCCGGTAACATCGATGTACCTGGTCCCAATCTAGTACCAGGGAAAGAATCAGACCTGTTGCACTGTCCGTCCTGATTGCTGCACCAGACCTTAGTTAGTTGTTTGGGAAGATCCTGGATTCCTACTCATGTAGGAATCTCAGTACCTTTCAAGTGTGGATTAGAAGTGAGCGTACACACTGCTGATTTCTTAAACAATGCATTGTAACATGAGCAACATGGTTATCTGTGTCTGAAGCTAACACTGAGGAGCTGTTAGAGCTCGCTGTAAAAGGAGCCACATCACTAGGTTTGAGAGAGAAACCACTTTTCCCCACTCACCCATTTATTCAGAGGGGAAGGCTTGTCTTATGTCTTGGAAAGTATCGGCTGTGCAGCCACTCTTTCCTTCTCTAGTATGCTTGCTAGACACATGAATGCTTGCTAAATGGAAAAATAATGAGGTGAATTGTTGGATTGTTAAACTGGTTTGACCTGGTATAACTTAGTGTACTATCTCCTACGAGCTCTGAAAAAGGACATCTTTGTATTCCTGCAGTGGATTTTGTTGGTTATCTCTAAAACTCTTCAATTTCTGCAGTATCCCTAGCATGGGTGTCTAAGGCGCTGAGACACATATGGTTGCACTCTGTGTCCTATACTCCCAAAGCTTTTAAACCTGTTGGCTAATTCCGTCCAAATTTGACAGAAGTTTTGATGACATTCAATCCCCTTACGTTTTGTGCAAAAAATCGGTGGTTGGTCAGAGGGTAGGGACTGGATGAATGCTGTGGTGGGAAGGCAGTCAGAGCTCGGTTTGCACGAGGGCTGTAACTGTGGGCTGGCAGCCAGTCTCTCCGCAGCCCTGTCTGCGGGCTGTAGGGGTCCGCTGCCTGCTGCGTCTTCAACTTGTAGCAGTATCTGTGGAAATGTTAATTTACTGGGAGTCTTCACAAATCGGGTGTTAACTTCAAGTTTATAGAAGAATGTGTTTCTTTTTGAGTGTTCAGGTCTGTGTTTCAATTGTGGACCTGTTGTGAGTGTGTATAATGAAATGGTACTATTTTCAGTGTTACGTAGATCACTGATTTTCTTCACTTTCATTTTTTTCTGTGCTACTTGGAGGTGTAGATGCACGGGTAGTTGCACGTATCTCAACCTGTGTGAACATTGAAATGTTCACGCTGTATCATTACGGGCCAGTAAGAAAGTCAAGAGTATCTCCCCTTGGAGACTGTGTGACCCTTGCAGTAAGATTAGATTTTTTTCCTATTAGAGTTTCTCACTGAACCTAATACTTATCCTGAGCTGAATTCTTAACTCTTGCTAAATATATCCTCCCTTGAAAAACTGTAAGGACAAAATCTATAGGATTATGTCTTTTCTTTGTTTTGTCCAAATTATCTCAGGGAAGGTAATTTCCTCAGGATTTAAGGATAGTCAAACCAATAGCCTTGGGAGGAATTCCTGATACCTGGGTATGTCATTAGGCGATCCTTACCTGTCATGGGAGATTTGCTTCCAATGTTTCTTTTTTTCTGGAATTGATGACCATCTTTGATTGTCATTGGTTTTGGTAGGAACAAGGCTCCAGTCTTAAAAAAGAGTAATATAGAGGGAGACCTCATCGTTCTGTACAGCTACCTGAAAGGAGGTTGTAGAGAGGGTGGGGGTCAACCTCTTCTCACTAGTAACAAGCCATAGGACAACAGGAAATGGCCTGAAGTTATGCCAGGGTAGGTTTAGTTTGGATATTAGGAAAAAGTTCTTCACAGAAAGGGTTGTTAAGCATTGGAACAGGCTGCCCAGGGAAGTGGTGGAGTCACCATCCCTGGAGGTATTTAAAAGACGTGTAGCTGTGGTGCTGAGGGACATGGTTTAGTGGTGGTTATGGCAGTGTCAGGTTGATGGTTGGACTTGATGATCTTAAAGGTCCCTTCCAACCTAGACAATTCTATGATTCTATGATAAGAAACATATGTAAAGTTGTACAAAGCTAAAGAAAGAATGTTGGAAAACATTGGGATGTTTTTACATCCTTTTCCATGACAGCTTTCATCAAAACTACTTATCTGACATCCAGATTTTTTTCCAATAGACAAAAATTTCCCATCAAAATCTGAAAATCTGTGCACAGTGGATGGACATGACCCCTGGTGTCCTGTCTGTCATGGTTTCTGTGCAAAAAATTTCACTCTGAGTCCTAAAAACTCCCAGAAGGAGTTTAGGTATAGAACTCTTACATTTTCCTGGTAAATTGCTGTCTGTCTACTATCTTATTTTTTTTATGAATCTGTATTTTTCATTCTTCCTGCTGTGAAACTAACCCCACTAAAATCTGGAGGGAAGGAGGGGAACTGTAGCAGATGGTAGATAATGTTGAAGAGAATAAAGCCCCTTTCATTTCTCCTGGATTACTGAGCCATCCATCATTAGATGAGTTCTGTTTGGATTTAGGAAATACGTTTTTTGCTTTGTTAAATAATTACTTGATCACAGCCCAGAGACATAACTTTTAATGTTTCATTTGGTGCAATTGCAGTTGAAAAGGAGGTAATTTGGTTTAAGTGAAAGTTGAGAGGTAAAAACCCCCAATAGTTAGAGATAGTAATTATGGAAAACTGCTCTTTTCCTGCAAGAATGTTGAAATTTACCCTGACTATGCAAAAAAAGGTTTCAAAATGTGGTGCACCTAATGCATTGTGGTGTTCCTGCTCTTGGTATTGTCCCATAATAAATCCGTCATTTAGGTTGCATAGATATTTATAGGGTTTATATTGCTGCCTGACCTGTGATGGATTTTGCATCTAGTAACATTTGTGGGGGAAAAAAAAAATAAATCAATGAATACTTTTGTTTTGTACCTAATGACTCATCGTTTCTTGGGTTCCAAGCAGCAATGCTGATTGCTAATCTCATACCCATTTTCTATCAAAAGAAGTGTAAAAATATCTAAAATAAAATAGTTCCCCAGTTCTGGTTCAAATCACACCTATTTGCCAAGGTAAGAAAGAGATCCATTTGCAAAGACAGAAACTCCAGGTTTAAGGGAAAGTTACTTGCCAAGCTACCTTTAGCCTTTGAGAAAAGGTATTCTAAATAGATGTGTGACTTACTGGGGAGCATTCCTATCTTCTTAAGGTGTTGTCCTGCCACTGGGAGATCTGGGTGCAGTGTCTAACCTTGGACAGGTTTGGGGTTGATGTAATATGTTTTAGATCAGTCTGACTCATCTGTCAAGCGTTTTACCTTCTTCAGGAATGGTCTCCTAAATAGTACTATTTGTAGAATGCCTCATGTATTTGAAGAATGCATTACTCAATGGGCTAATATCTACATTAACATATGCAGCTTAATAAAAGTAGTAATATAAGTCAAATAGCAAACCATAAGAAGATATGAGCTATATGGATGAAACAGTTTCCTCCTGTGTAATTGAAATTCAGGCTCTATAAAGTCAGTAGCACTGCACCCTATTTGCAGAACTGTAATATAACCTAACTGTATTGCCATACTTATAATTTGAATTAATCATATGCTTCCTTATTTGCAGTATAGTTCTGTCTCAGTCTGTTAAAGAGCCTTGACTTTTTCTTCTCTGAGCAAAGACAACTGAAAAGAGTTTTGAAGGTAAAACTGAAATTCTATTGGAGTGGGATGTAATTGAGTTTCTTGTATGTTTGCTTCCAGATCCTTTTGAAAATCCTTTTAGATGTAAAAGACTGTTGCATGTCTGTCATGAGTCTGATGTAAGGAAAATGATTCTTTCTATGTGGGGTAATTCATTACTACCTTGTTCAGTTGCACCAAAAAAATCCTGCCTTTTCCTCCCATGGTGTACGTCTAAAAAGGAAGCGGCTGTAATTTGACAGAGTCGAGACCATAGTTTGTTCAGATGCTGTGCTGATGGGGCCACAGAAGTATCTCATGGATATTTAGATAGCTTTGAGTGTTACAGTTTATTGGAAAAAAGTATCAGGAGAGATCTCAGAGGCTTACTCTTAACATTGCTTTTATTTCATTTGAAGTCTGATGGAGGAACTGAGTGTAAATAATCAAATTCTAATGATGCCAAACTCCTCCCTCTGTAAAACAGCACTGAGCTTACATCTGGTAGCAATGGCATTTAGAAGGAATGTACTTTATAGGCTGTGCTGGGACCCTTGCTATTGGCTGTGTGGAAAGGAATTAGTAACTTACTCGAAATGCATTAGCTTCTTGAATGTTGATATGCAGTGTGCTTGATATGGAGAACTACATTTTCTGTCCACACTCACAGAGCCTGTCACACCAAGCTGGGTAATGTCATGATTCTGTAGAGGTGTGGGACTGTGTCCCTGCTGACTTACTAGGCGAGAAGAAGGGCAGTGAAATGTATTCACAGCACTCTGCCAGAGTCTTTGTCCAAAGTCATGCTCTGGCCATATCAGTAGTGATGTTCTTATGTGGACATGTACATTTATGAAATCTATAGTCACCTGCTCCTCCTGTCAGTGGTTATGTTTTGAAGTCTCCTTTTGGGACAGTTTGATTCCAGTTGGGGATTAAAATTTGATAAAATACATAGCCTCCATCCTTAGCTTTTAAGCATTAAAATCCCATAAGGTGTTTGTGTAATGAACATTTGAAGTTAAACATGTTCTTTCGTTCCCATTTTTGATGTACTGTAGCATGTTAGGGATGAGTAGTGTAAAAGCTGTGCAATGCCATGCATATAATGTGAATGTGTATTTGCCATGATGATGTGCTGGACCTCCCTTTTGAGGTAATGGGCTATATATGAATTTGGTGCACAACTGAGCATGAATTTCTGATGTTTCTCTAAGCAGCAGTTTTAATTTTTACTATTTTAAACTGCTGCTTAAATTAGCAACATTTGGTGGGAGTAGTTTAACAATAGTTTGAAGAGGATGAAATCAGCCCTTCTGGGTATTCTCTCTAGTTTGGATACTGACTTACTGTGTGAACTTTTAAACTGTTTAATCTCTCTTATATATTAATTTTTCTGATTCTAAAGTGAGGGACCCAATAATCGCCTCTGTGGAAGAGCTGTACTTCTCTACTGAGGGTTTTCCAACAGTTATTATAGGATTTTGGTACACACTGAATATTTTTGTGCCTAATTAAATACCCAAGCATTGACTGGTTTTTCTCATTATTTTCACAAGTTAAAAATCCTCTCTCAAAAATACGAGGGGTTTTCCCCACCACCCCCCCCAAAAAAAAAAATAATAAAAATTACCTATATGAAGAAGCGGTACAGAACAAAACTGTAAGAGAAGCATAATAGCTTTGTAATATGCAGCAACGCATCTCTCTTCTTAATGGCATCAGCCTATGGTTTGTGAAGTGTCCTGAGTTTCACTAGCTTCTTTCTTTGTGATCTTAGTCTTTCAGATACTGTGATAACACTTGAAGAATTTGTTGAAGCACGGCAGAGCCTCATCTCCTTTTCATACCTTCCTGAAATTCCTTGGCTCAAATTAAAACAGAGAATCTGGGAGAGCGTTAGAGGCTCAGGAAGAAATGTGTTGGCTCATTTAAGCCTCTTGTTTTTCTCTGCGTTAAAACCAAAGCAGGTTGGTGTTTTGGTTTTGTGTGGTGTTTTGGTTTTGTGGGTTTTTTTTATTCCTTGGTCTTTTTTTTTTTCTTTAATAGTACAAATCCAGAGCAGAGGAACTCAAAAAAACAGAAACCTGTTTGTCACTTGGGACCAGATGTTCATGTGAGTTTCAAAGCGTTTAATACATTGCTTGCAAACGTTAGTTAAGACAGAAGATTGCTTTGATTAAACGGGTTTTCAGACTGCTGCTGTTTGTAGCCCTGCTGGTGATAAATGACGGGAACAGTGTTTGATAAAAATATCAAAGAACTAATTTATGGATTTCTGCTAAATTCCACTGAGGTGGCGAGATGTGCAGACTTGGTGGGAATAATACAATCTGGCCTTCCTTAGTTTGTAAACAGTGGCCTGAAGGTCAACCCTTGAGGACTTAGTGATACTATACCTTGAACAACAGCTGTCGTTAAAAATATCTTCATGGATTTGTAGCAATTCAATAATTTTTATTGTCTTGGAAACTTTCCTTTGGTTATCAAAATACATAAAAATCCACAATATCATCAGGAAACCCAGATATTGGACATTATAGGAACTGAAGCCCATTTTCCTACACAGAGAAGAGGGAAGAATTAATTTTCTTTTGTTCATCCAAATAAATTTTCCTGGCACTTTCTCATTCCCTCATCAGATGCACTGCATGTCTTCCAAAGGCCTCTTCCACAGTTGTGTGACTGCTCATAAACCTGCACTGAGTAATTAAAGGTGTTTAATAAGGATATAAAGATGGGACAATCCTGATCAGGATTTTTAAGGCAGCTGCTCCATAAATGCTTACTTTGTTCATTTTCTTGCATGGAACTGAAACTACTTGATTTGGTGACAGTTGCCAGGTTTTCTCAGGGAAATTCTCTTTATTTCAAGTGGTTGATACTGGTAATTGTAGAAGAGGATTTATTTTCAATCTTCAATGTCTCAGTGAAGTTTCAAGTGGCCATGGTGTGATAAATGTGATAACTTGGGTGTCCATGGCTGTGGCCCTGTATAAAACTCAGTGCATATCCCAAAAGCTTACAGCGTACTGAGGAGCGGTGGAGTATGCAGAAATTTGCAGAAGTACAGCAATTGCACCGAAGTCAATTAAAGGTGCTTAATTTTAAATAAGTTTTACATGGTTGCATTGATTGGATACGTTCACCTAAATCACAGGAAAAAATAAAAGCCAGCCCCGATCAGCATTTTATGCTTACCTGCAATAGAAAATAGGCGTTTGACTTTTATTTGGAATGTCTGATGTTCAGTGTAGAAAAATTGTCTATCAAGAGATCAGTTGCGTGCGGACGGGACACCAGTGTTAGAAAATAAAGTGCTATTGGAAAACATCAGGACGGTACGAGTTTTATCCTGGATACCTTTCACTTTTTCTGACTCTGTAGGTTTAGAGTTAATCTATAAAAGGATAGCGCTTTTCATTAATTAGGTTGCTGTCTAGAGCTGTGTCGTGAAATTTGCAGAGCAATTGAAGCGAATGAGTTTTCTCACAAATGCAGCTGTGTCCTCCTTTACACTGCCATTGGTACAGTCGAGCCACAAGCAGGCACTGGAATCAGAAGCCAAGGGAATGACTTCCTTGGTAGTAAATAAGTAATGGAGGCTGCTTACATAGGAAATATGTGATATGTATGTTTATATATACATGTCCATATGTATGTAGTGTGTGTATACACATGCATTTATATATACACTGAAATGACTGGTTTATATATGTGTATAAAGCGATATATATATTTTAGCATTTGTCAGTACTAATTTATATATAAGTATGTATACTTGCACTGTGAAGCAGAGAACAGGACATTTTATTAATTCAGTAGCTGTACTCAGGTAATAAAACAATTTTGTAGTTCAAGAACAGTATTGTGTAGATACTGATTTTGCCTTCTGGCCCCATCGCTATTGTTATCTTGTTAAAACTACAGAACTTGTGGTTTTGGCAAAAACTGTCTTATCAGAACGTTTCAGAAGATTCCATGGTTTAACTGCAACTTTTCTAGCCACTTTTAATAATAGTGTGTAAAATGAAGAATATAAATATTTTTTTTCAGTGCTGGACTCTACATTTTCAAGGAAAAGAAATTGTTTGTCACATGATATAGTATTAAAAATACAAGTTATTTCTATAATAAGTGACGTAAAGGACAGGTATCTTATTCTAAATATTGTAAGCATTCTAATAACCATGTGAAATCATTGTAATTTGTTACGACCTTAGCCCATTCATTGGAAAACAAGTCGTATAAAAAAAATGAAATCAAATTTAGTATAAAACAAAGGACAGGAAATGTCTTTTAAGAGCTCAGAAGGGGAGATCTGCTTAAACAAAGCAAGTTATAATTCTAGAACATGCAATTGAAAGGGAAGAACATAGCTTTAATTATGAGATTAGCTGTCTCTGGTAGTAGTTCACTTTAGAATATATCAGCATATTACAAAATATCTTGTAGTACTTGAAAAATGAAGAGAGTGGTAATTCCACTGATTTCGGATTTAAAAAGGAAAAAGGAGGTGTGTGTGTTAGGGAGGCTGCAAAATGTAGTCAGTTTAGGAAAGCTCAGTTAAATTATAAGACATCTTAAAAGTTACAGGCAATGTCTTTTCAAGTTAGAGTTTTCAGCCTAATGCAGAGAATAGGATAATGAGGCATTTATGGAGATTATATTTTAAAAGTTACAAATGCACTACTTTCTAGCCAGCAAGATTGCATACAAAAACAGTGAGGTCATTCAGGAAATAATTATAGATATTCATAGTGTAGAAGAGAAGGAATTGAACTTTGCTGGGCTTAATGGCTTTTACTTGTGTCCTAAAGGCTTCTTATGTCCTTTTAAAAAATAGTTCTCCCTTCTATAATGCAGAAACACTGCAATTTTAAAATGTGTTCGTTATCTACTCTGTGACAGGGACCAAAATTTGACACATTTTCAAATCCTTCCTAGTCCTGTAGGTCCTTTTGAAAGATAGGGTTATTTGATATGCCCAATCAGCTGCAAAGAGGCAAGGAGTTTGCCAGGTAAGATCTTTGCTATCAGCTGGTACTTTAAGTGGTATAACCTGGCATGAAGTCCTTCATGTGTGGGAGTCCCACCTTGTTACACAAACTCATCTGTTCCTCTGACTTGTTTACTTAGCTCTGCAAACACATGATGCATTTCCCATCAGAAAGTTACTGTGTGACTTAGAAAACTGAATTTCTTTCAGAAAAAAACCAAGAGGTCAGAATTAGAAAAGTTTGTTAGTAGTCCTCCTCAATAGACTGGAGAAATAAAGTTGATGCAGAGAGTATAAAGAGTAAAAAGAGAAGTTGAAATATATCCTAATGTGTAACTGCTAGGCTTTCCATTGACTTGGTATTTGGATCTGGTCATATGTGAAGATTATGGAGATAATGCACAGGAGACACAGAGAAAAAATAGACACAGGAGAAAAAATAGAGACAAGATGAAGAAATTAAGAAAGGAAAGCATTAGACAGGAACAGAAAAAGCATGTATTGCAGCAAATAGAGATATGTTTGAAGAGGATGCTAGTAACCACGGGTGACTCTTGTTCTGTGATTGTCAGTGAAGGATTTAAAGCAGAATTGGACGAGACCTTTGATCATGACTGATCACGGCATGGATTGGGTTTTGATGAGGGCGGGGGGACAACTTATTGCACGATAACATGGAAGTCATCAGTTTAGTTTCATTATGCAGTTACCTCTAAATAAAATAGTAACTTCAAAAATGTAACGAGGCAAGTGGATAGGGGTTTCTTTTTGTGTGTTTTTAAATATTTGTAATGATTTTTTTTCTCTTTACATTAATTAGGAGTAGCTACCTCTGCTAATGAGGTGAAAGGTGTGTACAAACTCTCCTAGATCATGAAGAGGATATAATGCATACTACCTTCTCACCTGCTGTTCCTTACTGCTAGGATGGGACTTCTCAACCCTAGCATTTGCAATCAGTTCAAAGAGCTTATTTATTTTGTACCCTGCTTTTTCTTCTTGAAGATTGCACTTTCTCCAGTTCTTGTCATCTTATTTCCTCTCACAAATTTATTATCAATTTTCCACTATTTTCCCAAATAGACTCAAACCCCAATTTTTGTTCTTGTTCTCCTCTGGATCTTTTCTTTACTCATGGCACCTTATCCACAGCTGCTCTTAGGACAACTGTTTTTAACTTGGAAGAAAGTGGCTTAATGCTGCCTTCCAGGTGATTTCTTAACTCCTCCTGACCTCACTTAGAGGTGAGCACTTACAGATTTGTCATGATGGAGTAAAAACTGTCCTCTTTGATCATCTCACCTGATCTTCGGTATGTCACAAACTATTACATCTCACCCTGTACAACTGAATATGCTTTTCTCCTCACCCACCTAAACATATCTTCTCAAAAGACATTCACTTTAGATTCACAAACATCCCAGATACTTTCTTGGTCTCTTGCTGTTTGGCTTTTAAAAACATGTGTTCATTTTCTAAGATGAGTTTATCTGAATCTGTCCTCGCCGTCATGGTTTCTCTCTAATGCCTTCTTCCGTTTGGTAATAATGCCATAGCCCCTTGCCTTATTTGGTGGCTGACGGAGTGTGTTGGCACAGCAGTTGAGGCCTTTTGCTATAGATCCGGCATGGTAAAACTGTGATTTGGCCCAGTTACTTCCTGACCACCAGTCGAAATCAGATACTGGGATATGTTGTCCATGTTCTCATAGAGAAAAACTGATGTTGTTGAGTGGGATAGCTTCAGGCTTACATTTACTAATCATCTTTCAGCCTTTCTGAGAAGATTAACAGGTACGTGTTTTTACTGTGTGGAGAGAACTGCAGAGTTAGAAGATATAAGATTACATCTGTGGGATTAGTCTTTTCAGCTATGGTGCTTTCTTATCTGTCAAGATACAAGATTCTGTAAAATCTATTTTCTATGAAAGCCATGTTTGCTTGTTCTTTGTTCATCATCATGTAATTTTTTACAAGATTCAACCAAATGCCACTTTCTTTTTTGTCTTTCCTGTATTTTCTAAATATATAATTTCCCTGTTTATTATTAATTGCCTCAAGGAAGGTCTTACTTATTCTCACACTTCACCTTTCTTGTTAATGAAATTTGGGGTTAAGACCATCTAATAATCTCTTTCTCCTCCCCAATTTCAATTAATATTTCACTATTTAATTTTCTTCTTTCAATCATTTGCTTATAATATCCCTGCATTCAGATGATTATATTTTATCCAGGATGTCCAGTAGTTGTTTACATTGTATATAACTGATGATTGCTTTTTCCTGGGTAAAGTATTTACTCCCAGAAACTAGAAGAAAATTTGAAGCCCAGAATAAAGCTACACTCTAACTGCAGTATCCTGTTTTAAAATTTTGACATGTATAATTTTCAGAAACAACTGGCTTTTCTTTTACTGGATGCAGGAGACTTGGTGTATTGGAAACTGAACTTACCCATAGAAAAATGTTTTTTACAAACATTTAAAATAATCTCCTTTTAGATTTGGTGCTATTTATATGATCATATATGACTGACTTTTCTCCCCTATGCTTTATTAATTAAGGCTGAAATTCACTTCAGATACGTTTCACAAGACGCTATTTTACTTCCACTTCTGAGAATTTCTTTTGCTTTTTCTGCCCATTAATCAGACTATTAATCCCTTAGTTCCCAGATCTCTGTTTCACCCTGCTTTTGGCATGGTGACCTTTTTCTCTCCTTTGAGGTCCCTGCAGTCCCTTTGGAGCTGACCACACTGGTGTGTGTGGAGCTACTCCACACTTAATGCTCAGATTTGGGGACAAAACAGAGGATCTGGTACCCTGTACCAAAGGAGAGCAGCCTCACTGTGCCTGTAATGCGGTCTCTCCAGGGCAGGTACAACAGACACCTCACTCGGCTGGTGGTGGACCTTCAGACTACTGGTTATGGAGCCCTGTTTGTACTAGGGGTCTGAGACACTGCGCCCTATTTGTCCGTGCCTTATAGCAGCATTGCGTATGTGGACATTTCAGGTCTGCTGCTCCTCTAGAGAATTGCTAAGACACTGCTACTCCTCTTGCCAACTGTTCCTGCAATGAAGGAATAAATTTGGGTAAGATTGCTTGAATATGGATTTCTTCCTGTCATAGAATCATAGAATTAGTGAGGTTGGAAGGGACCTTTAAGATCATCAAGTCCAACCGTTAACTGTCCAACTGTCATTCCTACTTTCTATGAGTGACTGGTAAGCCAATTTCTTGCTCTGGGAATCCAGTACTCCCTCAAGAAAGGAGAACTTGTCCACCAATTGCAAGCAGTTCTTCATTTGTGTTCTACTTGTTCAGTGTGTTTTTCTTCCATGTTCTTGAGTGAAAGAACTGCAAACGAAGCTCACCAGCAGATGAGCAGTCTTTAGAGGTGGAATAGCACAATAATGGGTGTATGATCAGATACTTAAAACATGCACTTTAAAAAACAAAATTGAAAAAATATCATTTTCTTGTAGCTAATCCATGTTGACACTAGAGACAGTCACTAATTGTTATGTAGAGGAATTATTCATTCCTTGCAGTATACAGCAAGCTATAAGGAATCAAACACAGAATTTATCTTCTATGTTTTCTCTATGAAGAAAAAAATATTAAGATCTTTAAGGAGATAGCTGCATCTTTAAAATTGTTTTTTATGATGACTTCATTTCAAGTGTGGTTTTTTACATTCTAAACCTCTCAACTGATGGTGCACTGACATTAAAGTTCAGAGTATCATTAAGGACATATTGTTACAATAATATATTAAGTGTAATATATTACCAATGCAATGTTCTTCTCATCCCATATCAATGAATTAATCATTACTCTGAATTGTTTGATGTATCAACGAAATGCATCATTACCTTGAATCATCTGAATTCTTTGCAGTGTAATACATCATTGGTATGGTGGAACCCTAATGATGAACTAGCATGCAACCAGGCTTCATTATGTTAAATTATCTAAAACAAGATTCTTTAGCTTGATAAATATATCATGTAAACTATCTCATCAGCTGGGAGACTGAAAGATAGAAAAGACTGGTGAATTAACATATGTCGGAGTGTAACAGGAGAGCAAACAGCATAATTTGATGTGTTTTGGAAATAAAATATAAGCCTAACGTGTCTGTAGAAATAATTGGATGAACTAGCATTTACTTCCATCGTGAAACTTGTTGCATTGTAATTACCTCTTGAGTTTAGCATTATCATGTTGGTCTGTCAAATAAGAAATGTGGAATGGTAACTGAAAAGGCATATCTGAAAAAGTCAGTATTTCTCTGTAGAGACATGATCATTAAGAAGGGCGAAGGCTCTGAAGGTAGTCTCCTGTATTTGCAAGTAAACAGATGACATTTTAGTCACAGAGAAAAGAGAAATTCAGTCATTCACATTAAACTAGAATATAATATATTTACTTCCCTCCCAGATAATCTCCAGTAGCTGAAAGTGGCCAAGTTCCATACACATTCAAACATTGTCTGACTGATGTGGAAAATAAACCATATCCATAAGCCTGTAACTTTGCTATGTTTTAAAATGATACCATGAATTCTGACGCTTCTAGCATCAAAACCATAACTCCATCTCTCACAGATATAAGAAAATCCCAGGTGGTACTTAAAAAGGTAGAAAATTGAAATAGTTGCTGACAGAAGACTACTCAGAGAGGGACGATCAAGTACTTTTAGTCATGTCTTTAAAGAAAAGTGATTGCTGATGTAAGTATATAAAGCAAAAATTTTCCTATTAAAACATGTTTCAGTAAAAAATGTTATTTTTCACAGGAAAGATAACTTTTGTGGAAAATCATGAGATTTTTGATGAGACAGAAGATAGTTGATTACAGTCAGAAGAAAATGCAAACGGTCACTTGTTTTTACTTCAAAAATCTATTGTGAAGAATCGAAATTTTGAATAAAAGAGAAAAAAATTCCCTTTTATTCATTTTGTGTGGGGTAAGGAAGCATTTTTGAATTGTCCCTAAAGAAAAATAACCACGATATTTTATTTACGTAAACCCATTGGAGTATAATAAGATCAGGACTAGTTTCAGTCAGATTGTTGATGAAATATCTTCAAGCCTAAAGCTGGAAACACCTGCTTTTTTCCTGTTCAATCATTTTCACATAAATATTTGTCAGACTATACCAAACAGCAGTGTTGTCTTTGAGAGGTAAACACAGTTTGTTTCAGTGGATCGTACCTGCAAGAAAAAGGATCTATTTGCAAAGGGAAAACTTTGTTCTGCAGATTGAGGGCATGCTTGTTTGTAAACATTGTCTAATACTGCAGAATGCTTATTGACATAGATAAAGCACACGAATAATCATTTGGAAGATCAGTAGTCAATGTACTACTCACCATGTGAAAAGGTGAAAAATCCAGCCTTTTAGCAAGTAGAGTTTCCTGAATTTTAAGTTAAAAACTTTGCAAAAAAATTCATGCAGTGGTGTGCTGTATGGAACAATCATACAGAGATTCCTTTCCCAATTAATTTCTTTTAGGTGGATTGGAAAACCGTCTCTCATCTGCTTATGTAAGAATATTTCAAATAGCCTTTTGTGGTGTTTAGAGATTTTAAAATTGCTATGTATCCTTCAGAAAAAGTTGGACAGCAAGGTAGCATCAAACTAAATGCGTTGTTTTGAGTCAGTATCTTTATTAATTTCGTGAATTTAAATTTGAATATTAATAGGGTTTGCAGAAAGTAGTTAACTAAAAAAAATCAAATGTAATTTAAAAATTCATGGGCTGCATAAGTAAAAGGATTTATGGAATATAGTTAAAGATTCAAACCTAATTAAAAATACCATACTACATTAAAAATGAGGGGAATGTTTTCATGATAACTATACTCTTGCAAATAAATTAGCTTTCCCATTAATACTATTTGTTTAATGTTCCCCATTAAGCTAATGAAATGCTGAGAGATAATTTGGGATACATAGTTTTGTGAATTTTTTTTTTAGCCTAATCCTGTGTGTGTTCTAAGGTCCCACACTGATTATTTTTCAGTAGGCTGTGAGGCTTATATCCAGTAGGAAGTTCCACAAAAGATGATCTGAATCAGCTATGTAAATATATTTGAAATTTAGCTCTGCTGAAAAAAAAATGGTACAGGTCTTAACAATGACTGGTGGTATTTATTTATTTCTACAATATTTCTACATGTGCAAGCAAACAAAAGAAGTTAGCATTAAAAACTGGATGAGCAAAGTGTGTGTGTTTGTGCATGTGTGGTGTGTGTACATAGATATGTGTATATATTTTTTAAGAAGTATATTTGCTGTGTCCCGATGTTTCTTTTACTCCTGAAGCTACTGCCAATGAGAACAGAAAGGCAGCAGTTAATGGAAAGGAAATCTGGTTCCGTGGATACCTGGCAATTAAACACCTTTACAATTCTCTTCCTTTTCTGTCGCTTCTATTACTATTTGTTTACAATAGGATCCAGAAACTTTGAGCAAAGATCAGTATTTCTTTTAGACTGGCATTGGCAGGATTTGTTTTAAAGAAGACCTATGCCTAATGCCACATCCATCTCTCACCTTCATCATCTTCTAAAGAAAAAAAAAACCAAAATCACTTTAGTGGTTCAGACCTGAAGAGATGAATCCAGGATAAAACTTATAATAATATACCTTTTTTCTCATGAGGAAGAAAACTGTCTTAAACGCAAAAAGCTCAGTATAGCCAAAGAGGCCACTAATGCTTTAGTTATCCCACATTGAATTAGGGTTGTTAGGCAACAGTTTAATTACAAATATGTAAGCTATTATTTGAACTACCAAGCATATAAGCATTAGAAGCATTAAACAAATTCTGTGCGATTATGAGCTATGCAAGCTGTTGGTTAGGTGGTTAACATTTAGCTGAAAAAGGCAGCCATAGAATTGTTTTGACACTTTTTTACCCTCTTCCTGTCACTTATTGATGCTTTTATAAAGTTTCCACAAAATAAAAATAGTTGGCACCCCCCAAAAAAGAACCAGACACTGTTTTAAAAAAACTGCAAATCCTATAAAAATGCGCACGTCTGGTATCAGACCACATCTAGCATCTGAAAAATGTGTCGTTTGTATGCAATAGCTTAGTAGTGCTAATTAACTCTTTCCAAATATCAACAATCTAAAAATCTACACATCAAAAATTAAAAAATTATCAGAGCAGAAAGTTGTAGCACTTGGTGTCCTGTAGCATCACCCCGCTTTGTTTGCATTGGCAGTATTGGAAGAATGAAATGTGAGAAGAATGAAATGTGGAGGGTGAGTGAAAAGCTACAAGGGCTTTGTCTTTATATATGATATGTGCATGTATATGTCTGTATACACACATATACACAGAGAAAGAGCCAGTATGCACTGCAGAGAAGAGCATTTGTGCTTAAACTGCATCACTGGATTTTTCTTTTCAATGCCATTTTGCCCCTTTACTTAATTTCTTTCTTTTCTCTCTGGAATCTCATCAAGAAACTAATCGACAGAGTAAAAGAGCATTGGCTTAGAGTACCTTTCATATAGCTATTTTAATCAATCTTCAGTAGTGTATATGGAGTCATATAAGACCTTCAATTAACTTGCACATTAACACTGGTAAAACAATTTTAGATCCTTAACTTATCAGGAATGCTGTATGCAAGGGATTTGAATAGCTGAGCAGAATTTGTCATCAGACACATTTCATCACTGTGGTCGTACGATGCTGGTCACCAAACAGAAAAGGAAACAAATGAACTGAGAATGTTGCTTTTCTGAAATTTTTCCATTCTTTAAGCATAAATGTTATCTGCGTATTACCATGTCACAAGTTTAAGCAGGTTTTTCTGAAGGGAGAAGTACTTGCTGTTCCTGTTAACCTCATACAGAATTGAGGGTATTCTCCATGTAGAGAACCCCACCTCATTTGGTTTTGTAGTGGTTTGTAACGTTTGATTTCCTCTTTATATTGCACATTATCATATCTCTTATTAGTAGCTATCAGGAAACTTCAGTTCTAAACCGGTGCTTAACTTTACTCATTTGAACAGCGTTACCAAAGTCAATGGAACAACTCATACAGAAAACCTCTACCTGCATTGTCACTTGCTCTCCTGGGAGTAAAGTTGTTACCTAGACGTGCACATAAAATGGCTAATGTGTCTCATCTCAGGTTTTACAACAGTTAACTGACAAGTTTAGAGGCGTGGATCGCTATTCAGCCTTTGGACATTTATTTTGGAATTGTATACATCTCAGAAAATCTGCTAGAAAAAAATGAGCTATTTTTGTGCTTTCCTACTTATTTTAATTACTGTATGAAAAATTATTTAAATTTCTTATGCTTGTTTTTAGGGCCTCATAAGAAACAAGAACCTATTATAGTATAGACAGTAAAAATGCATTGTACCCACTAGTCCTCGCCATGAAGGACCTGGATCATTTTACAATCTGGTTTAGTCTTTTGATGTCAAATTCTGCTTTTAGAAACTGCAAGGTAAATCCAAATCCCATCAATGAAAAGTATTTTACTGCACTGAACATGAGATAATGCTTCGAATTATTCAAAGGTGCCTATAGTATTTGAACCTGTAGTGCATTAATTTCTCCAAAATATTTTGTGTCCCGTCTAAAATGATATAATAGTCTTTTTCCTAGTCAGAAGGATAACGAGTGAGTTTCTAATCTAATTATTCTGTTAAATTATTCTGCTGAAAACTTCTAATGACCGGATGATATTATTATTATTATGCAGGCTTGCAAGGATACCTGTTGGGGTTACTGTCATTGTAGCAATGGAGACCTGTCTGGTTTTTTTGGAGGTATGGCAAGCACCTTCATTTAATACTCTTTGGTGACCCTGTTGGTTTTGAAACTAATTCACCTCTTGAGTGGGCATGATCAGATCCATTCAAGTGAAGTGTGTTAGACATGGATTTGGCCCCAGAGGTTGGAGCAAATCTTTTTTTCATTTAACTTATTGGAGTGATTCTGTGATACAATAGGTATATGCTCATACAATGAAAACCAATGAACTTTAATGGAGTTTATAAATTTATGAGACAACTGCACAGCATCACAAAGCACCTCTTGGTGGAACTGTATGAGATTTATTTCTTGGCTATACTTTTTACAGAACTCGGGAAATATGAGCTTGATACAATCTTTGCACTGCTTTACTGATGGTTTTCAATCAGGTATGGTGAACTACATATAAAACTGAATCCCTGTCACACACGTAACTCCAGGAAGCTTGAAAACTATGCAATTACCAGATACAAAAAAGAAAGCAATTAAAGTAGTGCATTCTCAACACAGAAATGCATGATGTGCTGGAGGCTAATTAAAGATGTGAGCACACAGATCACTAGGAATTGCCCAAGAATAAAAGTTCACTTGAAAATAAGGTAATTAAGTTAATCTTCTGATAGTGGAATTTTGCAGTAAGTGCATGTATCAAATATGAAAGTAAGGAACTTAAGAGGTAATTAAAAGTAATTCAGGCATTAAATGAAGCTTCTAGCTATATGAAGTGGTAGTAATTACAGACATCAAAATTAGAACCATATTGTAATCAGAGTAACTACAGTGTAATTAATGGACCTACATCACAAACTATCTACAAAAGTAAAATGCAAGGTGTTGGTTTCACCAGAAACGTTACTGTTTTAGACGGAGAGCAAGTCAGTGTCACTTGGAGCAGACATCTGTACCCAAAATATGAACAAAGTTGTCTGTGCTGAAGATGTCTACCATTTTCCAAGTGCTGAACCAGAACTCTGCCCTTGACTTTCCAGGAAGTCTATAAAAAATTGGCCCCCTTGCCTGATTTTACTGTCTGGAGGTGTACTTGTACGGTGCGTAAGCTTTGCAGACTACCTGGCAAATGAGGAGTTACAGCTCCGTCTCAGGCAGGCAGAGCCTCTACAGTTGCTTTCTGCAATTAGGCTTGTCAACATCTCTCTCAGGAAAGTACTACTGGCTCATTAAGGCTAATTGCTGGCAGACATCTGATTCCCTTAGAAGACAAGGAGAGGAGCCAGGCTGCGGGGAGGGCTGTGATGGGCGAGGTTGGGAGCACCTGCCAGGCAGGTGGATGCACCTTTAATCATTCCTACAATTGACTTACAGCTACAGGAAACTTGACCTTTTCTTTGATTAGAATCTGAGCTGATGAAATTCCCCTTCTTCTCTGCAATCAGTTGCCACGTGAATTAGGCCATTAGATATGTGTGTCTACCTATCTGCCCTAGGCATGTTGTTAATGCTGCTGTGATTAAAGTAATTTATTACAAATTATTGGGTGTGAAAAGTGATCTGATACTGTAAAGTAATATTTTAAAGTAGACATTCTAAAAGGTACAGTCAGTGTCATGCTTTGTTTTCAATTATTTTCTATGGCAATCTTGATGTTTTTATCTGTAGTACAAACAGTAGATTACCCACTATGGGCCTTATGTTATAGGGCAACTTGTACATGATCTGTGAAGCAAATGGAACTAAAAAAAATCTGATTATATCAATCTTAGCAGAAACTGTACCATTTTCCTATGCTGTAGAAGCACTATGAAGTTTGATTTCTACGTATTCTTTTATTCTAGAGTTAAGTATAAGCCATTTTGAGTTTCAGGAAAGGTTTGTTGCATATTATTCCTTTCTCTCCCCTTTTCTTCTGTGTCCTAATGTATTTCATGTATTTGCCTGGAAAATACTCACATTTAATTTTAATATTGAGTGTTTAGCTACATCTATTTACATGTCAGCAAGAAGTCCAGTACTTGTCCCACTATATTCATTTCACAGATTTTTACTGTAGAGTTGGCAACTTTTTGGCCCAAGGCTGTTCCCATGCGGTGAGACACTGGGATGCAGTGGGATGGTGCAGCAGTACACGAGTCTTCATAGCGTCAGTCAGACATCTGAAGGTTGATTTTTCAAGCTCCAAGCATTTTGAATGGTTTGGAGATTTCTATGGATGTGTTCAGGCGCACCTCTGTTCTGCTCTGTGTCGAGGGGCAGACACTGTGACCCACAATGAATGCCTTTGTGTTTCTAGGACTTTACTCCACAGTTCGTTATTGACTTTAGCTGAAAAGATGCGAATTGCTTTGTGTAATTACCTAATTGAATTACTGGAGTTGCCTGAAGGATAGATTGTATATCACATTCATGGCATTTATTACTTTTTCATCAGAGTGAAAAAAGCAGCAGATTGCTGTATAAGTCTGATCAAAATAAGCACAAAACTGTATTTATCAGTAGTCATGAATTAACACACAACATAAACAAGATTCACTGGAAGTCTGAATTTTACCTTAAAACCTGTTTGATTACTGCATTGTGGTCCGCCAATGAAAAAATACTGTCTTTTTTTGTAGTTGTGCATTAAAGTAACAGGATAATGAATATATAAGCAAAGAATCAGAGAAGAAAGAAAACATATATTTCATTTTAAGCCGTGGTTAATTCAGCAAAATGTGACCCTTCAGTATTTTCCAAAAGAAAGCAATTTTTGTACTTGGACTACAAGTAGTTTTTATGAGTTGGGCACATGTCTGACAAAACTGGAAAAAAACTATTAACTCTTCTCCTGAGAGATTTTTTCCTAATTCCTGTAAAATTCTTAGACACCTTAGAAAACAATGTATCATGCTGTTTGTTGATGATTTGGGGTGCCTTTTTTGGGGTGAATGAAAATCAGAAATAATACAGGCTTATAATTATTGGTTTGTATGCTTTGATTGTAATGACTGATATTTTTTTCTGTTTCTTATCTGAAATATATATGTTCCTCATATAGGGGTTCTATCTAAATTTTTTAATTCCAACTCTTCTATTTTGTTGGTCAGGAGAATGTCGTGGTTTAAGACTTTGAAGGAAGCATAGTAACTTTTCATAGTCAAAGGCTGTATGTTTTCTCACCATTTTAATCAAAAGTACAAGAAATTGTCTCCCTATTGAAGAGCAGTGAGGAAAAAATTTGGGTTGCGAGATTGTTGCAAGACTGGACATTGCCAGAACTAGTGGCACTGAAGTTCTTGCAAGGGTTGAGAGGCACTTAGCTTCTTATAAGGTCCTGGAACTGTAGGAAATACATGTGTCACTACGTTCAAAATCATAGTCATAGAATGGTTTGGGTTGGAAGGGACCTTGAAGATCATTGAGTTCCAACCCACCTGCCATGGGCACGGACACCTCCCACTAGACCAGGTTGCTCAAAGCCCCATCCAGCCTGACCTCAAACACCTCTAGGGATGGAGCATCCACAACCTCTCTGGGCAGCCTCTTCCAGTGCCTCACCACCCTCAAAGTGAAAAACTTCTTCCTAATATCTAATCTAAATCTACCTTCTTCTAGTTTGAAGCCATTCCCCCTCATCCTATCACTACATACCCTTGTAAAAAGCCCTTCCCCAGCTCTCCTGTAGGCCCCCTTTAGGTACTGGAAGGCGCAATAAGATCACCCCGGAGCCTTCTCTTCTCCAGGCTGAACAATCCCAACTCTTTCAGCCTCTCCTCATAGGAGAGGTGCTGCAGCCCTCTGATCATCTTCGTGACCCTCCTCTGGACCCACTTCAGCAGGTCCATGTCCTTCTTGTGCTGAGGGCTCCAGAGCTGGACACAGTACTCCAGGTGGGGTCTCACCAGAGTAGAGTAGAAGGGAAGAATCACCTCCCTGCATCATGGTTGGACAAAGTTGGAAACAAACAGTGGAGGCAAAACCCCAGGGGTCTGAATGTGCAATATGTATAGGTGCGACCTATCTGCTATGAATTAGAGCATGATAGAACTTGCTGTTTATTGCGTGACTTGCTTGCACAAAGCATCAGTGAATAAATTTTCTAAAAAGCCTGACTGACCATTACAGTTTTTACTTCCAAGGGCTTCAACCTGGCTTGTAGGATTGTGACCCAAATTTTGTGAGTGTAATGAATTGCAGGCACACAAACCAGACATCAGGTCTGCAAAAATAAAGGGCAATGGAATTTACACCTGCAACTGAGTGATTTTGTGATATTGCGGGTACTTACTGAAAAGTAGGTTGAAGACTGTGGAAAATGTGTTGCTAGCTACAGGTGTCACCATGGAAAAGGAATTGAGATTTGTGGGCGGTCATATTGTCTCTGTGGTGGATTAGTGCCGTGTAAGGGTTTGGAAACACCATTAGTATGTTTCACTCACGCTTTAGGATGTATATCTGGGAAATTGCAAGAGGTTAGGGATAATTTGCTGCTTGTGCTATTCTCATCTTTTTCAGGGAGTCTGTTCCACTTGCAGGTGTTCTAGAGTTTACTAAGCAGGCAGTTAAGGCTGTAGGAAAAAAATGTCCCTTTTATCTGATTCTGGGGAGTTTAATATGCTGTACAGAAGACTTCAACATGTTAAACAGAAGCAGGTATCATCATTTATTGCCAAATAAGCCACAAAGTGGCTTAGTCTTTCTCCTTTATTTTCTTTGTCTTATTGCAGCAGTAAATAAAACCTTAGTGCATCTGTGTGCTGTAATTTAGAGTGATGGATACTGAATTTTTGAGAAACCTGATTTTTGCCCGGGAGGTAACACAACTGGACACTCCAGGCCGTGTTTTTCTAAGGAACAGCTGCTCCCAGTAGGAATTAGATTATTTCCTGTATGTCCTTAGGAGCACTGGTGGGTACCTGGAAAAATTGGGGAGCCAGGAGGCAAATTGTCTGACAAGGGCTTTTAGGAAGGGCACCTGAGCATGTCTGCTGTTGCACCCTGCACAGCAGACAGTTCTGTTAAAGAATTTATAGTGTAATGTTTGGAGGTGATTTCTGAATAACAAGAAAACAAGATTTGTGTTTCCTTATTTTTAGGGACTTTAAGGTCTGCAATTCAAACTTTTTTCAAAATTATGATAGTGTAAAGTGTCTAATGGATTTTTTTTTAATGCTGGAATTTTCAATCAGCTGATACCATAAAGCAGGTTTAAATTTTCAGAATTAGAAACATTGCATAAGGCTTTTCACTTCCGTCTTGGACTTAGCTGATGCAGGAGTGAAGCTGTGGGAGCATGGGCTGCATCTAACCCATGGTGCAGGAACGGCTTTGAAGTCAGACCCAAAGTCAAATTTGCTAATCATCTACTCTGGGTCCTTAACAGTGTCCTCGTGGCACCAGAGCAAACAAACCAGTACTTCAAAGCTTGTCTCAGAGCACATTTGTCTGAAGTGTGGGCAACATCTCATATAACCCATCTCAGCCTTGTGGTGATGTCATGTGAATGATATTGGGCAGAAGATACTACAAGGCCCTTGTGGATCCACAAGAACCTTAAAATCTCCTACCTGCCATGAACCACAATGAAATTTATGAGCAGTCTGATGCTCTGAGTTTAGACTGCCGAGGCGGTCAATGTGGACATGGAACCAAATTTTAAGACTGCTCTGGGCTAGTGGCCACTCCAGGGCCAGTGCAGTTCAATCTGGGTTCTCTCTCTCTTGTGCCTGACTGGGACACCTCAGCCCTGAGCTGGAACTCGGTGCAATACAGCAGCTGAGGGCACTCTGCCTGGTACATGAAATTGCGTTGAATACGTTACCTTCATACCGTAATGAATAGTAATCTTGTTCCTAAATATGTACGCTTGATGAGTGAGCCCCACTGATACAAATAAGGTAGCAATCACCAATCCACCTACAATCTCTTTCATTTTAACACTGTAACATATGAATTGAAGTGTCTCTTGAGTAAGAGCTTTGGATGCCACGTTAGACTGCTGTCAGGTTTCTTTTCTGCTTCCCATTCCAGCCTGAGCTCTTGTACGGCATGACCTGATCACCAGGACAGGTCAGCCAGAATAGAACTTCAAATTGGGTTGGATGTATCTTGAATTTAATTAACTCCTGCTGTTTAGGCCACTTAGACCTCACTTTCTGAGCTGAATGGTTTACTCTTCCACTTTCATCTCTTCAGGATGAGAAGCTGGGTCCAAAGACCAGCGAATTGAAAGGACTTCAGGAAACTTTGTAGCCTGTTACAGTAATAATGGGGGGAGGGACGCAGAAACTACCCTTTGAGCAGCTACGCGCCAGGTGAGAGCAAACTCTCTAAAGCGGAGGGCAAGACTACTGGAGTGCGCCATTCCTTAACTTGTTCCTGGAGCTGGAGATGAATGAGGCCAGCTTCTGCTCTCTGCACCACGTGCTGCCGGGACTTTCCAGTAAGGAGCAGAGGAATGGACTGAAATGAATGACAGGCTCCCAGGTTAGTTAAGGTCCTCTTGGTTCATCTTTGTTTTGTTCCTTACTAGAGTCACAACTCAACAAACCTGTGTAACCAGTGGTGCTTTTAAAGTCTCAAACAGTAGAAGGCCGCCCTCCTGCCCCCAAAGAAAAGGCTGTGTTGGATCTTTAGAAGGGGTATTCATATATAGGACAATACTTGCACTTCAGTCTTTCGTTGACTTGTCATTTGTAATGCTATCAGCTGTGTTTTGAGGGTGACCATGACTGTCCTTGCAAGATATTAGGGGCCACACTGATGCAAAGAGAAGAGGGGGCCATGTGTAGGATATGTTCAGCTATTTTCTTCCCCAGACTGGGCTGATATCTTGAGGTAACGTGTTATCTTTGTTAATAAGCAAAATTAAACCCGCAGAACTGTCTCCGCAGGTTCTAAGGAACTACTCTGTGGTTGAGGTGACCATTCAGTGGCTCTACAGCAGCTGAAGCTTCTGATTCCTGTCCAACCGTGCATCTTCATAAAATGAGTCAGACCAGGGACAGGCTGTTTCCCTTCATAATCCAGGGCTATTTCAGAGAGATCGTTCAGCATCCATATTCCAACCAAGAAGAGGTTTAGCCTTGGACAGAGCCTGAATGCTCTCACCTGCCCAGAGGGGTTAGTATCATGATTGACTGAGCCCATACAACGCTGATAATTCATTGTAAGGGATGGTGTTCCTTCCCAGTGAATAAGTAGATGTCTACATCGTACCTTCACAGTTATGCAAGATGTCTTCCTTTTTCACAGATATTTTACATATTTTGTGTGATTTTTTCTGTGCCACACGTTTTGTGCCATGTTTCTATTTCTTCCTCAGAATAAAGGTTTCAATAGTCAATAAAAAGTACAAAAAAATTAGTGTCTGCAGCTGAGCTCTCAAGGGCAAAAATCTAATAACAAATGTGTGGATGAAAGGGAAAAAGAGATTTGATTATGCATTTCTAAACCATTATGACAGACAACAACAGTGAGGAAATGTTTTTAACCTATGAAACTTAATTAAATTTTATCTTCCACCGTAAAATACTCTGGCCATGATCCAAGAAGGACTTGAGCACGAATGCCTCCTTCCTCAGTCCCTGGCTTCTCTAGTGGGTTGCATGACCCTGTGTTAAGCAGTTTGGCTCCCAAAGCACATCATGAGAAGGGCTTGGAAGAATCAGGCTGTAATTTCAACACTGCTTTCAAACGTTGTGCTGGTTTAAGCAGCCCTGCTCGTTCCTGCCTCTCTCCCTATCACATTAAATCTGCATCAGCTCCTGATAAGGTCTATGATGGGGCGATACGCAGTGTTGCACACTTGCATCTCAGTGAGGTGGCGGGGGCACGAACACAGGAAGGGCAGAGAGCAAAGGGCCTCTGAAACCAGCTCTGCCTCTTGAAGGCAAGCCTAGGCAGGGCTTTCTCCTTGCTTTTATGTGGAGCTGGAGAAAGAAGTCCTTCCTCATGAAAAGGGCCTCCTAGCCACTTTTTTAATATTTTACATAAAATTCATACTTTACTTTGAGCCATTATGAAATAAAACTCACAAGTGTTCTTGAAGCAGGACCTGGACTGCCCTTCCCAGCTATCAGGGAGACCTTCCTCCTGCTCAGGCACTCTGGCACATGGTATGTTTTCTACTATGTAGAACAGCTTACGGGGAACACATGAGGATATTGAAGCTAAAAAATAAAGTACCGTGGAATATGGGTGAAGTAGAAACTGACATGTAGCTGTGTAATTTTGGTGTTAGGTCCCCACACTCTACCTGACTCTCGCTGTAGTTGTGCAACTTCCTTTGTTAAACAATTGTCTCTTTTTGTTGTTGTTAAAAATCCAACTCTAAACTTGGTTTATCAGCAGTGTTTTTCTAGTCAATGGTGGTCTTCAGGAAGAAGTCATGAATTTTTAGAATTACATAAAAGCCTGTGATTCAAACTTTGGTCTGAGTGTCCTTTTGGTGAAACGTTGATGTGATGATGGACTATTTACATGATTTGGAGGCCAAATGTCCTCCTCTTCATATTTGTTGCTTTGAAATTCTCTATTGGTAATTAGCAATTTACTCAAATCTTCCATCTATGACTGTGTAATGTAGATTTAGGTCTCACACCTTTCACATGTTTTGTATTTGACTGATGGTGTCTGTTTCTAATGATTTCATAGTAACATAGATATGGGGAATAGCAGGACAAAATGAATGATATCTTTTTCCAATGGAATTCCCATGCTACAACAGGTGTGGGTAGGAAATCAAAACGGTTGATGAGGGGTATTTCAGACCTAATGGAAGGAGATTTAGGCTCAGCATCTAAATATGATAATGCTTTGTTAAGTAGCGCTCCTGACAGCCAATGTTACATTGGAGCACTGAATAGCACAAAAAGAAGCCCTTGGGAATGCTTTGCATGAGACAAACATCTTACAGGAATAAAAGACAAGAATAGATACTCTGATATAAATTAGAGCAGATGGGAACTGACTAGGCTTAACTGTGTTCTCCCAATATTATAGACCTCTTAAATTACTTTTCTAGTTGTAGTATGATCATTGAATATCCTTAATGACCATGCACTTATGTAGGCATAGGATCTTAAATGATTAGGCATGGTATCTCAAATGATTAGGCATAGTAAATTTTATCTTTTCTTTGAGTTCTATTATTTAAGCAGTGAGCAAGAAATCTGTTAAACATTCTTGTGGGATGCTCAGAGAAAAATGTTTGCCACTTGCTGTATATTACATACCTAATACTATAGTAGAGGAACCCAAACAGTGTCTGTCATTGAAAAGAGATATGTGTGGACAATCTACTTACAGCATACTAACCCTGTATTTTCTTCACTTTTGGGATTGTAAGCTTTGAAAGAGTGTCTTCCTATGGAAAAATTTAATTTTCTACAAAATATTACTTCTATGTTTTTTGCCTTCTTTGTGAGATACCCGGACAAGGCAGTGAAAATGTAAATAAAGTAATGATGCAGTAATTGTATCATGTGATTTTTAAAGGACATGTAAAGGGTTACTTCTTTCATCTGAATTGAAATTAGTCTCACTGCAAAATCCACACCAAGTACATTGTCAGCCACAATTTTCAATATTTTCTCTGGTTGGTGGGTAAGTACCATTATCCTCAGTTTGTACCTCTCCCTAAAGAGAGGAGCTGAATTTAGTCTTGACAGTGAGGCAATAGCAGATCCAGATCCAGAATACAGTTTTTGTGGATTTAGGTTCCTCATTTTTGATACAGCTGCTGAAGTTTTTCCAAAGCTCCAAGACGCTTCTACCATTAGTGCTGTTGTAAGCGTATCACTGAGATGATCTCTGCAATACAGAAAATTGTACTTTGTAGGTAATTTAACTGCTGAGTGAACAGCAATGTTGCAATAGAGAAGGAAAAGTTTAAAGAAATTAATTAAAAACAGGACAAAAATCTGCTAAATGTGGAACTTTCTGTAAATCTGAAGTACTGCCATGTATGTGCAAGGCACACAGCACTTAGTCTTAAAATAATTTTATGTCTGACAAAAGTAGGTTCTGAAGTACGTTCCAAGGCCAGTTCAGGGAAAGGGAGAATAACATGAAGACTATATTACAAAAATTTGAGGCAAATTCTGCTCTGCATTAGAATTAAGTATCTAATGGATGTTTGTAATGTAAGTATGTAATTGGAAATCTAAACTAAACAAGAATTTTTGACAGCTCAAACGTGGGGAGGCCCCATAACTTATGCTGTTAGGAAAAACCTTTTCTGCAAAACCAGGATTTAAACAAACAAGTTGCAAGAAGTTTTGCTACAGCAATTGGAAATCATTGCATAGAAGGACTGGCAGGGCAAATGAACTCACAGGTCTCTCTCCTTTGATTTGCAAGATTAAGGACGTGTGAGAAAAGCATTATTTCCTGTACAGGCGATGAAATAGAGGAGGCTGTGTCTGATGCTAAGCATGTTCATTTAATGCTAAATATTTGTCTGTACTTGGGGTCTGAAAAGAAATGGTCAGAGCTCTTAGAAGAAAAATCACCTGTGGTTTGTGCATTTTTATTCCTGTGGGAAACTTCTTCTGCAAAGTATTACTTTGGTTGCATATATCATAGGAGGTGTCACCAAAAAGTAAAATGTGATTTTAATGATTCAAAGGTTACTAAGGTTTCTATGTACGACCGTTTCATCTGAGGTAGAAAAATGTAAGTGTTTAATTAAATTCTCTGTGCAATTCTAGAAAGAGCATGTAGTGGGTAAAGCAAAACAAAACTGCCCAGGTCCAGAATTAGATACAAATGCTTAGGTATCACAAACAGTAACAATAAACGAGTCTGTGACTTCAAATGGAGGTGGTGACTTGGAGAAATGATCTTTGGGTTCAACGTGAAGTGCGAAATTTTTCCTTTTTGTCAGTTCTTTTTCCTAAGCTGTTCATTGCTTACCTTGGCTGTGTTCTTCTGGAAATGCTCTCCTAAGAATGCTAAGAGCATTTTTCTTCTCACGTTACAGAGGTACATATTGGAACTCTGGAACAAACTCAGAAGCAATTTGATAGCAGTAGGTACATTTTAAAGCATACCTTAACTTGCAACAAGTTTTGTCTAGCTTTAGGTAGTCAGCTGAAGACAGAACAAAAGCACATTAGATTTAATTTAATATCTTGGTTGCTGAATTGAAAGATTCAGAAAAGGTTTTAGATGAAACACAGTTGTCTGGTTTTTAGGGTTCTCATTTGATTCTCATCAGACAGTGCCAAATTTTATTGTTGCTTACTTTAGAGACAGAGTAGCTAGACATATTTTTCTGTTCAAGCCAAAGCACAAACTGATGGAACTGCATAAAAAATGCAAATAATCTGTTTTTATACGTCTGCCATTGATATACTGAAGTTCAGTCTCTGTGAGCTAAGTTGTACTGCATAAGGCATGGCAAGAGCACAGAAAATAAATGCAACAAGCAATGGAAGAACAGCTGTTGCAGAAGATGGATGTTTTGCTGTAATGATGTTGCTAAGATTATTAATTTATTTAATAGAATTCAGAAAGGATTCATCTGTTAGCTGTCATGATTTTATCACTGTGAGTCTGTGGGTTGCCATAGGCTATGGGCATGCTGTTTGCCTGTTAACAACATCCAAGGGGGGTCAACTGACAAATAGCTTTGTTTATTACCATTTGGTTTATAGTTCAGGACTCATTTGGAATGTCCCAGCTAACACTTGGTCCCTCAGTTTCCTAATATTGCTGACACCAGCTGTAACAGCAGCCTTTCTCTCCTGGAAAATCTTTCTTCCTTTGATGAACTTGTTCCCGTAATTGGTCAGGTTGCTTTTTTCCTCCCTAGATTTTATTAATGTTGGTATTGCAGGGGTACCTGCAGGCCAGTTAGAAAACATGACCTTGCTATTCGAGCCATGGTCTGTACGCATCACAAACATGTATGTTCTTTAAATGCCTTACAGTCTATGTTTAAGATGAGACAACAGATGGATAAAAACAGCACATGCAAGGGGCCGAAGGTAACAGTGAGATAATAGCAGTTAATGTAATAAGCCATTTGCCTCTAGTCACTATAAAATAGTTTAATAAGAAGTACTTATTATCAAAAATTTTGAGAAAAAATGATGACAATTTTTCTTAAATATTAGGTGACATTTATAGAATGCTATGATTTTTTTCACTCTCTTCGCTCCTGTGCTCTTATTTTTCCTCGGTGTTTCAATGCAGTGTAGTAAACTGAACTTTTCCCACCATACCATCTACCTTAAAGTATGCTGGTATCATCTGGAGGCAGAGAGGTGAAGGTCACAGTGATTTATCCTGATATGTGTACTGATGGCATCCATATAACCTCAGTCACCAGCCGTTATTGATTGAAATCTGGGGCTGTAATTCAAGTGGTCTGATTGAATACGAGGGGTGATAATGCTTGTTATTATTATGGAGAAAAAATACCAGCAAGTGGCCACGTAGTCATGATTCCCTCATCATCTGAAAACTGTGTGAACCAACACTCTCTGATTTGATTTCTGAGAAGCTAATGGAAAAAATTGTGGTAATTTCTATTTCTTTATTTCTTTATTTCTTGTTCTACATTTTTTTAAAAAATGCCTTGAATGTTCATCCTTTACCTATCCTATCAGAAATCTGACATAGCTTTAGAAGATAATTTTAGTTTAATTTCAAGTGATTTGTTTGTAAATTGTCTAAGGGGGAATGTAAATAGCATAGCAATTCAAGCCATATCATTAGGATCAACTTCTTACTGGAACTCAGGCAGACAACCCAGCTTAATTCTCTCTGTACTTGTTAAAATACGACACCGTGATTCATGAAACTAAAGAAAAGCCACAGGTTGCTGGAACCACACATATGTAAACACTTGGCAAATGAGGAAGAGAATGGAACCTAAGTTTAGCAAGTTGATGAAAGAAAAACAAAGAAAGTAGGAGTGCTGGAAAAAAAACCCAACAAACCCAAAAGCTTCGTATTTGGAAAAGAAAACAGTTTAGGCAGTGTTTCTAAATCTCATTTCCATGTCCTTACAAGGTTCAAACACATCATCATCAGTCCCAAGACCAGGCTGATTAATGCAAGCTCTATAACTTGAGCTTGCATTATTGGGCTGCTCTGCTAATGTCCTTGTCATTGCTCACCTTGTCTTCCGTCTTCCCACGTTCCCTGCCAGGCAAATAGCACAAAACCGAGACAAAGGAATTTATTACTTCTCTGACTTACATATTGCAAACAACTGAAAGGAATGTAGCAGAATTTTAAAAGTACTGTGAAGCGACAAGCACTGTGTCAGCCTGAAAAATAGCTGTACCCACAAAAATTAATCAGAACTCAAATGACCTCTGATCACTGCGCCTTGAACAGTGAAGCAGGATCTGCCAGTCTTTCCTTGAAACTCATTTAAGGTGGTGGGAAAGTCAGATGGTCCTATCCCAGTGATTAAGGTGGTACTCACCAGCTTCATCTGGATAATTATTAATTGAAAGTGCAAACGGTTTGTTATTGATCAGTGCTACTCTTCTGAGATACAGGAGCCATGAGCTTCAAGTCTTTGGTCTTTCTGCACCGGCAGCTGTGCTTAGCACTGGGAGACCGGGGAAGGACGATCTTTTGTCACCTCTTTGCTCATTTCAGCAAAGCGTAGGCTGAGCTTTCTGGAGAGCCCTAAACATGGAAAGGTCGGTTCGCAGAGAATGGCAGCCAGCTTGTCAGTAAGGTCAAAGAACTTAGTTTAGCCATTCAAAGCTATTATTACAAAGGCACAAAGAAGAAATAAATGTATTAAAGCAAAGGTTCCATATAGTACAATATTTTTACTCTGACTTATTTGAGTAAATGGATTTCCGTTATAAATATTGCGTGGATACAAATTGCATAACTAAAATACAGCCTGCATATTTTTTCAGACCCGTATACTTTATTCTGGTGTTGCGTTGGCCCTTCTAGAGCAGCTCAGTGAGGAAACGTGACTGACTAGGCTGAAACTTTTTCTTTTTTCCCTCCTTCATCTCTACTAAGGCATTCTGCATTTATTGGGTTATGAAGTAACTTAAGAAGCACATATTTTTTTCTTTCTTCTTAAAAAAATGAAGTAAAATTGAAAAAAAAGAATATTAAAATGAATCAACTGAAATTACTGGGGGAAAAAGCCACACTGATTAACACAGTAGGAAACATGGCACATATTTTGATGTAAATTGTATTTTAGAGGATTTTCCATGAGATACTCCCTTTAAGTGATAGCCTTGTCTTTATATACGTGTGCATAAACACAGAAAATGTGGACCCATATTTCACTATTACATCTTTTTCTGTGAAATAGCAATATTCTGTACAAGTGGTATGGAATACCTGCCAGTTATGATATTAATATATATTGTATTTGTAAACATTTTCTGACGGATATATGAAATTCAGAAGAGCTGAAACATAAAGGTTTGGGGGCCAATATGTTCTGCTTTCCGTGTCTTTTTAAAAGGGAGATTTAGAGAGCCCTTTGAACCTCTGAAATATTGTGATATCATTTAAAAGAACAATGGGAGAGAATTTAGCTCTCATGATATTGAGAGACATAGGACTATAATGTAAACCTGGCATGGTGCAGGTGGACGCAATCAGCTCCACGCGCGGATTTCTGGTGGTGCCCCTCAGGCCTGACCTGTGCCGTGTTTGTTATTGCAATCTGAGTCTTTCTGAATAAGACAAATGTCTCTTATTTTGTAATGTATTTGGTATAATAACTTAAATACATTAATTAATTAAATCCTACTCTGAATTGTCCAAAACATCATGGATGTTCAGGTCCTGTGTTTCACCTTGGGCTTCTTTCTGCTTGTGATGCTACAAGAAGATCTGGCTGATTTTCTGGAGAGAGGGTTGGGGAGAAATGCTTAATGAAAGATTAGGAGTGGAGAGAGGAAAAATGTATGTCATCAAACCAGTGCATCATTAGTATCAGTTGTCTTTTTATTTGTTTTGTCTTCAAGATCTGTACCTAGATTAACAAAATGATAATATCTGAAGAAAGTTTTTGTGAAGGATGAGAGAAAAAGACACATCTGCATAAATTTCATCTATAATGTAATACAGCAAAGCCTAATTTAAGTGTTAATCATGTTTTAGTATTATTTGTAAAATTTTGTCTGAGACAAAGTAAAGAATATTGTCTCATTAAGAACTCTGGCAGTATTACTGTGACAATAATCACATTTTCATTCTATTTTCATAACCAAAGCTTCAAAGCAGCCTGAGAAATATTCATTACTGATGCAGGCTTGAACATGCAAGTGAATAGCTGTATCAGCACTGTCATATATAATTTCAGCAACACTATCAAGCACAAGAGAAGTTTAGCTAACTGCAGGATAAAAACAATGGGCTGCTGGATAAGATTAATACAAATGCTTCTTTAGAAGAAAATAAGCATCTTAGAAACAACAAAACAAAGGAAATGGTAATTTTTTATTAAAGTAGTAAATGCTGCTGTTTGCTATTGATAAATTCTTTCCTCAAGGAATGGAGTCTCCTGGATTTTAAAGATACATATTTATGTATTTTTGCTTTGAGGGGAAACAATGCAAAGAAAACAAAAATTCAATAATTCGGTTACACCTTATGTGTTTAAAATTGAATGTGGATTCTATCTTTATTTCTGTTATTCCTTTAGAATTTTTTGTCATTATTAGTGAAAACTCTGAACGGCTCTAAAACCTTTGCCTATGGTAGAAGGTACTCAGTGAGAAGCTTTCTGCGTTGCTTCTTCTTCATCCTGTGCCTTTTTGTACCTAAGCTTCGCCATCCACAACGTTTTTGTTTTCCTGATTCTGTGTTCTCAGCTTGAGGAATAAGCGATAATCCTCTATGCTAATTTTGGATCTTGTCTGGGTTTATTTAAGTTTTTCTTCATATATTTTTAGATACTTATGTCTCTAATTCTTATTCATTAATTACATAAAAAAAATACAAGCTGGTTGCAAAATGTTTTTTTTTTAAAGTTCCCTATCCAAAAGTCCTTGATGTAAAATGAAAACTGAATGTGCAATAGGCTGATGTTTCTCCATTTGTAAGGTAGAGTTGGTCACTCACACTCTTTTGTATTATTTCTACTAACTACGGCAAATAGAAATTTAAAAAATATGAATAGAGAATAATTTTCTTCAGTTAAAAATGGAAATTTATAAATACTTTATGGTTATGCAAAAGCTCAGTGTGTTTGTATTTAGTAGGACTAACACAATCTCCTTGGTTTTCGGCTGTATTTGAAAGTAATCCTGATTACTTATAAATGGAAAATCCCATTGCACATGAGCTCAGAAAACTCAGAGCTCTATTCTATTTCTTCCAAGTCAAGGTGTCAGCTTTGAGACATACATATATAGGTGTTTATGTATTGCTTTTTTTTCCTTCTTTTGAGCTTCATCTTGAGTGCAACAGAGCATGATCCTTACAAAGGTTTGTTGTTTTTCACTACACAATAAGTGCTTTTAAAGTAATTAATCTTCTTTTGATCCACTTCCATCAAGTTAGGTGACCTTGTTCACCTTCCCCTCATCATCCCTGTTGGTCTGCTAGGATTGGCAGTTGGGTGATGAGCAGTTGGTTAAACATGTGGCAAAATCTACCTTTTCCTTGTGTTAATTAGAGAAAATCATAGAATCATAGAATTGTCTAGGTTGGAAGGGACCTTTAAGATCATCAAGTCCAACAATCAACCTAACACTTGCAAAACCACCATTGAACCGTGTCCCTAAGCACCACATCTACCTGTCTGTTAAATACCTCCAGTGATGGCAACTCCACCACTTCCCTGGGCAGCCTGTTCCAATGCTTGACAACCCTTTCTGTGAAGGACTTTTTCCTAATATCCATCCTAAACCTCCCCTGGTGTAGCTTGAGGCCATTTCCTCTTGTCCTAAAGTTCTGCCTAAAATGAGGCAGAAACTACAGCCTCAGCTGTAAAAATCCATTTTTATCCATTAGCAAAGGTCAAACTTCAAAAGGGTTGGAGGTTTTGCCAATTCAGGAA
Organism: Anarhynchus alexandrinus; assembly: GCA_008711295.1. Taxonomy (NCBI): domain Eukaryota; kingdom Metazoa; phylum Chordata; class Aves; order Charadriiformes; family Charadriidae; genus Anarhynchus; species Anarhynchus alexandrinus. The sequence goes on from VUYV01000013.1 coordinate 2,068,582, forward strand.
AAGAAATGTGATGCTCCAGGACATTACACCGCTGTGGTATGCACTGTGGCAAAGACGCAGAGTGACCCAACACCTCAAATTGAGAAGTGTAATGCAGGGGTGACCATGGTTACCTGTGAAGAGCTGAGGAAGGATACAGCTGCCCTGGGAGGGGAGCGCCCAGGCACTCTGAGACGTGCTAATAGAAGCTGGTGAGATGTGGTGATGGTGAACAGCTTGATTTGGCTCAGGCTGTGGGAAAGGTCAAGGGAGAGGTTTTTTTTTCCTTCTACAGTACCACTGTGGGTTTTTTGCTGGTTTTCCATTTCCTTCGGTAACCTAGAAGCAGAAATTAGTCTACTGAAAGTAGAAATACAGTTTTAATGTTAGTAGGTGCTGTGAAGTTGCAAAGAGAAAGAATGAGTACTGTTCTTTTCATGTACATACCCAAAGGATCCAAGTGATGCACAAGAAAGGAGGTAAAATTAATCACCACAGCTACCATTCAGGGCTGCATAGTTGTAGTTAGACAAATCTACTACTAAAACCCATGGCGACGTAAAACTGTGATTTAAATCATATTTGCCTCTGGACCTCCCCTCTGGCTTAAGTTTAAACAATTCTAATGCTGCGCTAACCAACATTTGACTCCATATAGCTGAAAACCAGCAACACTTTGGCTGTGGCTCTAGTATTCTCCCTTCTCCTGAATCTGCGATGAGGAAGGTGGGAAGTAAAGCAGGAATGGCATCACTACAGGAGCTCATTTGCACATCATGCATCCTAAAGTGTGCTGCCACTTCGGCATGTTGTTTCACCTTTTAAGGGATATTTTTTCTCAAGGTAGAATTTAACCTTAAATTACAGGGTTGGAATTCTCTGAACGGCTTGAAAGGGGGAAACACAGTAAATTTTTCCTATTTGTTTTCTGTTGGAATTACTACATAAAGGAGTTGGAATTGATAGTAGCATATTTTTAACACCTGAGACTAAATATACCTTCATAAAAAGTAGTTCAGAAAATTTGCAGTTGTTTTTAAACTAATTCCTTTCCTGGTGTTGTTCCAAGTGAAGCTTTGCTGTCTCTTCGGTTGTCCGCAGCAATGCAAACCAACATACAACACTGGGAACGTGAATGAGAGGAGTAAAGTTTTCTAAATCATATTTATCGCTGTCAAAGATCATCTTGATTAGTGTAACTATACCCATTTCTTTAAAACTGCTATGCAGGCTAAAACTGCAGCTCTGATTTATTAATTTTGGGATCAACCATGTTTTACTTTGGAATGCAGTCATTTTGGGGAATTTTGGCTTTAAAACAGAACACCATGGTATGTTCTGATTGTAACCTTGTCTGGCAAAAAGCAATTGCAACACATTCTTGCTTTTTGTTCTGCAGTTGTCACCGTGGTCTGATGTGATGTTATGTCTTTAGCAGCTGATTGTGCAGCCTAAAGACCTGGTGGTCTTCCAACAGAGCATGCACAAATTTCCTACGACACTCCATTTCTCTGCTGTTTTCCCTCTGGGATCTTAGTCTTCTGTGGGCTGTGGTTTCAAGGTTTTTGTCTCTCCTTAATATTTAATGATAGTTGTAGCAAATGGGAAGTCAAACTTGTGACATTTATACTTGTTACCGAAGAAATGGTTGCAGATTTACAACTGTGTATGTTGAAGGGTACCTAGTGAGGTGATATTTAGAACTGCTAATAAAGATTTATCTGCTTTTGTCCTTTAAATCAATTTTTCATGGTGACTGCAGTTCCATTACAAATATTTAAAGAATTGAAGTCAAACAGGTGGAGTGGGAAGCAGACATAGTGACGTAGGGTTAACAAAACCCAGCCTTGACATACTGGAGATTTCATAAATTATGCCATGTGCGTTCTGCTCAGCTGTTCACAATAGCAAAATTGTCCTGTGTCCTAAGCTAAAATAGAAAAGTAAAGCAATGAAATATAAGAAACTCTTATGAGCAGTTTTCTCAAAGGGTGACCCTGAAGAGATTACCTGATATAGGGATTGTGATAAAAAGGTATGAAAAAAGGGAGGAAGGATTACGAGTCAAAATTAATTGGGGTGGTTTTGGTATGAAAAGCTTCACTTCGTTGAGTTAAATTGTTTTACTTTAGCACCAGTTTAATTTTTAGACATTTCTACCTAAATCGTAGCAAGCACCAGACGTCGTGAAGCAGCAGTTTTTATGTAACATTCTCCACATATCCGAGATTGTTGGTGGTCCCACACAAACTGCCTTGTCACATTTTACATTGCTTCCCAGCTTATTACTAATAGGTACAATAGGTGCTTTCCCAATATTTAAGTTTTGTGGAAGTTACTGCATACGTTGCACAAGAAAGCAGTATCTCTGTTATTCAAATGCTGTGCATGATTGTGACTCGAAGTATGAAATAAATGAGAGCCTATATTCAGTTGCAGATGTACTGCAGCTCTCAAGATGGGTTGCTATGTAGGAAAAGACTTTCCACTGGTGTAGGAGATAATGGAAAATCCTTTCTTTCGGATCAGGACTTGGAAACTGCACGTTGTGTGACTTCTGCTGAAAAAAAATAATTGGGACCTCATTTATTCTACAGCAGCTGTGCTGAGTATTGCTGAATGGTTTTCTTTGGGTCTTCAGATATTTTTGTCTCTTTTGAAGTTCTCTCTTCGACAGTTGCCAGATCTCCCCGAGCGCGTCCGCAGCACTCCTTGGGTCTCCGCAGGGTGTGCACGGCTCGTGCTGCGCTTGCACGCTCGGGCGGGTGAGAAGGACAAAGCTGCACGTGCTTGGCGATGCTGCTGCAAAGGGCTTAGTGCTCTGCCCTCCCACAAGTGGGCACAGCACAAATTGCTCTAATAAATGCCATATTTTGGGCATTAACATGCAGAGTTTCCTGGACCCGTAGTCAGATGTTACTTTGCTATCGTATGAGTGTTGCCTTCCCTGAACCAAGGAATACAGCAAGCTCTGAGCTTGAGAACTCCTTTCTTTTTTTTTTTTTTTTTCTTTCTAAATTTAGTTCACTTGTCTCTGTTCTCAGAGTCTGTGTTGTGCCATTTCTACACTGACTGGAGCAATGTTTCTCCACATCTGCCAGTTACTGAGCTCCTTTTGTTTTAAAGCTGACCTCCAGCGAGGAACAGATCTTACTGCACTCCTCAACAGTATTTTAAATGTTTTAGGGAAGAGTGAGCATTATTTTGCCTCTCGAGTCTTCTGCCAAGTCTTGCCAGTGACTCCCAAATTTTGTCCTTAATTCCTTTCCTTTCCTTAAAGCCGGGCTTTCCGAAACAGGGCAGGATTCATGATGTTTCCCAGACTTATTTTTTTAAGGAAGTGTGTAAGATACGATGGCTGTCTCGGGCTGATAGGAACTTCCAGGGTTTACTGGGAAACATTTGTAGAGAAAAGGTGTTCTGGCTGTTCAGCTGTTTCCAAAGAAAGCCCTGATTTGCTTGTATTTAACCTGTGTGTTTTTTAAGACTTTATCTACAAAATATTTTGTAATCGTCCCCTTAAAATTTTTCTGGTTGTAAGAGAAGAAAGTATTAAACAAAATTAAGTAGAGCCTTAGTTAAGACTTGGAAGGTTAGAAGAGCAAAATATCAAAACAAGTGAATTCTAATCTAGCTGACAGTTTTAACTGCACAGAAAGACAGATGAATGGTTGGCGTGTATGTGTGCATATATATATGTATGACTTTCTAGTACATTTGTCACTAATACTAAAAATCAACCATTGCTCGAAAGGAAGCAGACTCATTTAATAAATGAAGAAAGATGAGTCTAACATGGCTTGCAAATAGCTGTAGGAATAAATTGCACCAAAAATACACGAAAGAGGCATTGGTGATTCGGGAGTAATGAGAACCTTGGTAATGCTGAGAAAACTGAGAATGTATTTGCATGTAAACATAACAGCAACAGTGATGAGAGTGTGTCAGTGGTAGGGCCCAGTAGGAAATTACTTTGCTGTGTGCTGGTGGGGTTTTTTTTTTTGTTTTTTTTTTTTTTTTTNTTAAGTGCCTATAAATTTGATTCAATGGACAAAAAAAAAAAAGGTGGAACTAGCTAGAAAGGAATCAGTCTGTATTAAAATAGTGAAATGCATGTCAGAAAATAAGGTCTAGAATAACGTAGGAAAAATATACCCATGAGGAACAAGCAGTTTGAGTCTAGTGATTTGAGCTCCCATGTCCCATTAAGCGTAACATAGTACTGGCCATGCTCAACAACTATCTTGGCTAATATAGCAGTTATTGGCTATACTGACATTATAATTTGATGTAAGCCAGTGAAATGAATACTTGTGTTGCCTTCTTGCGTATTCCCAGCCTCCTCCTGTCGTTTAAAACTAATCTGGGCGAAAGCACTGAGACACTTGTCACGTGGCTTAGTTCAGTTCCAGAAGTGATGGAGGATGGCTTAGATGACCTAAATATGCCTATTGTATCTCAAACTTTTATAATTCCATTAAAAGTGGTTTTCTGTCTGTGATTGAGCAATATAGAGATATCTCTAATCTGTGTTCCTCCATCTTGTCCTGAATGAAGTATAGATACTATCTGGGAAGTAACTACCCTCGTGGTTTTGCTCCCTCACTGTAGTTCTATTTCTGGGACCTCCAGTTAGTTTTTCCCAATATCATTTGTTCAAACATGACATTTGTCTGCTATCTCTAGAGCCCAGCTTTCACATTTACAGAGAGTTTAGCATTAAGGACTAAGCCAAGGCTCATATCATTCCGATTTCGTGCTTATCAACACAGTCCATCCCTTTTCCATGAATGTAAACTGTTACGGATGTCTGGCACACATTGGAACAATCTTGAAATATTGCCAGGTAAAGGCGCTTTTATCTGCTTGCTTTTTATACGTTTTCTGATAAACACACAGGATTTGTCACTTTATTATTTTAACTAATTATAGTGTGTTTATATTAGAAACTACAATCATGCATTAGAGAGTGAATACTGTATTGTATTAGCAAATAATTCATGCTGTTTCTTCAGTATCGGGAATGTTGTGTTTCCTCAGATTTACCGGTGAACTTATTCACCTTCTGATTCTATCTGATTATTCTGTTATGACTAATGCTTTTATCAGAACTTTACTATTAGTCAACTTTCTGGCATTCTGTTCTCTGGCTTTTCTTTTTAAATTCAGTAATCCTGCAGTTCTAGTTACAGCAATAAATACAGCACAAAAATTACATTTGATAAGTGTGCAGGTAGGCAGGGCAGAATTTTTGGCCAAACTCTCCACTTTTGGTTTAAAGTGTCATGCTTCTTCAGACTTTGTCATAATAAAATTACAAAATTTTCTCAGTTGCTCTTGCCAGAGTAACCTTAACGTTCATTACTGATGTAATAATTATCGACTTCCCTGAGGTGCAGGTTAAATGCTGTAAACACCAGAAATATGAGCCAATATTAGCATTGACACATGTTTACGGCATTGATTTTACATCTCCCCAGCCCAGCTTGCAATATATTTGTTTGCAGAGTAGTTAACCTGGCAAGGCATAAGTATTTCTTTTCGGCCATGTTGTTGAGATAAAATGTTAGTGGGAAACTCAGTGAGAAGCTTCTCTTTTTAGCTGACTTCCCTACGTTGTTTTCCTCCTTCTCTTTCTAATATGCAGTCTGTTTCTTTTACTGCCTACTTCTTCCCTGCTTGCTCCAAGCACAGGCATGCTGGAACATACTAATGGACCATCAAGTCTATTATCTATCTCTGGTGGTGACCTGTACCAGGGAGCTTGGGTACTTAGTGATATTTTTGGTTTGGTTTTGGCCTTGATGTTTGCCAGAGAATCACCTTGTTACACAAGTGGATTAAGAAATTTTAGCTTTCAATTAGAAAAAAGGGGTTGGACTTTTCAATTACGTAGAAATCATTTTGAATACAAACTGAAGGTAGATTGTAGCCGCTCTGTGTGCATGAGTCTGCTGGTACTGCAAAGCAACAAAAACGTCCTTACGCTTCAGGGAGGTTTGACTTCAAAATGCAATGCTTATGTTATAAATATCACCATGACCATATCATCCAACTTTTACCTTTGACTTTTAATACCTAATTTCTCCTGTTCAGGAATCTCACACCTACTGTAGTGACAGTGGCCAAAAGGCAGCAATCCCTCGACATTTTTGTTTCACCTGCAAATAAACTCTGTGCAGGTATCTTGCAAGCTCTTGCTGACAAAACCTTTCTGTTTCCCTATTGTACATGCTTGTTGTGTTGCGTCTCATAGATAAAAAGGGAGATAAACTTGAAGAATTTTGTAAGTTTTATAGAGATTGCTCATTTTATGACCTTCTGTCTGTTGAGGGCAGATGTCTTAGTTACCGCGAGGCCTTTCTACAAAACATGAGCTATGAGCATGAAATGAATGAATACAAAACTGTGTACCTCTACCCCTTAAAAATATAAAGAACAATGTTTCTTGTTTCCCTGTGAGGAACCTCATGTAGGTACTGGGTTCCTTGAGATAATTTGGTTCTTGGTAAGCTCTTAAATGCAGCTCTTTAGCTCTATATGACACTGCTGTCTGCTTGAAAGCCTGTTCTCCCTGAAAGACATGTCCCATTAAGGAAGATGTAATTGTGAGCCACAGTGTGCCAGGAGACCTGTGATAGAGGTTGCATAATTTTACCCAAAGGCGCAGAGAGCGAAGCCTCCTCCCCCAAGAGCTGATGTCAGCTGTTGGGTGTGTTGGTGTGGACTGTGAAAAAGTGATTTCAGACTTGATTCTCTTTTCTAGAGGTATGAAAAAGGAACAGGTCCTGCTATTCTCCTCCAAAGAGAATGAGTTGTGTGTGTGTGTTTGAGGGAGGTGCATATACAAAGGGCAGAAAATAATGCTTTTTATACTTTTCTACTACATACTTTTGTGCCAAAGCAAGGCACAGTCTGCTTATAGCACACAAAGTCAATCACTTTGCTGCCACGTATTGCAAAGTATTTCTTTCTGCTTAGGATGATGTATGCTGAGTCCTGAATGGATTGTCCGTTTTCTTGATGAAACAAATGGAGATTGTCAATAAGTGAAGCAGAGATAAGATAGATAGTGGCTTGTTAGTGATTTGAGAGTGAGGTGATATGGCACAATAGATTAATGCTTTGCCTTCATTTGTTGACATTTAATCTCTAGGCTTCAGTTTGTATTCGGTACACAAAGTAACTGAAAATCTCTCCCATTTGATACTTGTGAAGTTGACTTGCAACCAGCTTCCTTGCTCTTTAACATTTCCTTTTTTAAATAAGTGTTTTAATCTGTGTTTCTGAAAACTGATGTAATTTCACCATTTTCTTCCCAGGGGATTCAGTAATTATGACTCCGTAATATACCTTTTCTTTTTAGACGTCCTTCCTCCTTTCTCCCACCAGTCTGGTCGGAGGCTTGTAGGTTTGTTTATTACTCGCTGCACTGCCTGCATTTCCCTGGTAGCCACTTGTCCTTCCTTGCACCACTCCTGCATCTAACGAGTCAAGGACCCAGGAGCAGAGGGGGCTGTTCCATTTCTGGACATAGGCTGGATGAGAGTGCCAGCCTTCTCCCTCTCCAGCTGGATGGAGAAAAACTTTGAGGCATTATTTGCTGTGTCAGGTAATCCTGAAGTCCTCTTAAACAGAAATATTCTTATTGTTCATTGATATCTTGCTCTATCTGTTGAGTCTGAGGACTTTCCGGTTTCCAAGTGGCCACATGAAGGAGTGAAGAATAAGCCCTATGAAATGGACAGAGCCTTTCTGTGCAAATATCCCCCCTCACCATCCCCAGCTCTGAAAGATATAGGAGCATGCATAAAAGCAAAACTATATCTGTGTATATCAATCTCATGATGATACAGGGTTCTACTGTTTTTCTGAAATGATATTAATAACAGTGTGATGCTGAGCTGATCATGAAGTTGGGAGACACAGCACATCTACTTAGAACTGCTGCTGGAAGCATACGTGGCATCCTCTTTGTAGAAGATAACCATTACTGGTGCATTTGCAAGAGAAGCCATCTTAAGATTTCTGATGATCCAAGTTGCGTTTTACTCAAAGAATCTGTGCTGTCTGAGCAGTAATAACGACGTGAGTGTGGCCTCCTCATTCCTGTACCAACAAGCTTCATTAAGCTCCAGAGAGTTTACATCAAATACTGAACTAGAGAGAGCAATTAACTCTGCAGGTCTGGTGAAGGGTGCCAGCCCTGTTGATGCATTTGATGATGACCTTCCTCGTCTGGGAACTGCCCCTGCCGTTAAGAGATTTCCTACTTGGCAGTGACTAGATGACCTATTCCACCGCAGGAGAGATTGGATAGCAGAGAGCAAAGCTGAGAAGGGGCTCTGTGACAGCACGCAAAGAGGGAGAGGGAACTTCCTCTTCCCATAATACCTTCCTCGCACAAGTGATGATTATAGTCACAACTGTTCCTATCCAGCACACAATTGTCTTTCCATTGCTAAGATTTTACAGGCACAATGGATCCCTAAGAAAAGAAATGGGATGGCAAAATCAGGAAACTGATTTTCTCTGCTGGCACAGAAGAGCCTTGTGCAGCATGCTGCTGCGNCAATTTTCTCTGCTGGCACAGAAGAGCATGCAGAAGAGCCTTGTGCAGCATGCTGCTGCGATGGGTCTTGCTTAGAGCTAATGGTCTTATTCATTCAGAAAATACCAGTTGAGGCAAAAAGACAGTTCGTTCATATATTTGGTAGTGATGGAAACAGACCCCCAGATATTACCTTGTCTTAATACAAAATAAATGAATAAAGATTACATGCTCTGGATCAACATAAAAATAACATTTTTGCAAGGTTGATCCCTTTCCTTTGAAAACACCTAGTACTTCACTCTTTTTATTTTAACCAAATGTCCTCAACCATGTCTGTACCTTCCACAGCAGATTTTTCTGTAGTTAATATGCATTACCATATTTGATTATTAATTCATCTAGTCTCCCCTAAATCAACCTTTTGTGTACAGAAGAATACTAATAGATTTTGTTTCTAAATCTTCTAATGTACCGTGAAAAAGTCAGCTACGTGGCTGACTTCTGCCTCTTAAATATTTAAATCAGTGTACTTCTGTCTGCACAACTGATTTGCATGACCGTTGTTTGGATATGTAGCTACATGGCTATTGTAAATACTGCAAAATCCCATAATCACCAGAGAGAGCCTGCAAAATCTCTTATGACACTAGTTAAAATAAAACTTCTTGAGGTTTCCGCTCAGTTTCTGCTTGACTTGTTTTTAAAAAACATAGGTTGCATTCTTTTTTGTTTATAGAAGTATATATCCACCATATACTCAATGGCCTCAGATTTATCTTGACCTCCCTGAGATCAAAATCTATTCTAGTTTTCCTAGGCAGCCTGTCCTCTAGTTTCTAGGAAGGTCAGTTAGGATACTTGTTTCCATATATCATCCCCCAGGACTTTGTTAGGTTTTACGTTCAGCACTGTTTCCTCCATTCCCAGAACCAACTGCAATGATGATTTCCACAGAGTATCTGAAAAATTATGCAGAGAGCAGTTTTCTTCTTCTTAAGCTGCTTGCTGCTATATGCTGTATTCTCTCTTCTCCAGCCTCTTGTAGGGTGCCCACCATGCCTTTAGGTGCTCACCTGCGGAGAGGTTGGGCAAGAGTGGCTCTCACATCCTCCTGCTGCCTTCTTGGTAGTTTCCTCGGGTTAATGAATATGTTTGTCATTTTGGTACTGATAATATTCCCGGGTACCTGCTATTACCAGGGAAGGGGAGGGCACCGCTTGGCTTCAAAGTACCGCTCTTTTCCTCTGCAGATCCCCAATCCAGCATCAAGATTTAATCTGAGTTGATAGAATCACTTACCCGTTTTCTAGTCTCAAAGCAAACCTTTTTGCCTTTCATGCTACCGATTTACTTAGAGTGGCTGATACACAGTATGTTAAGTAACGACTTTACAGGGGTTGTATCCAGCTACTCAAACTCCCCAATAACAAAATCACCAGCTCAACCTCAGTTGTAGAGACCTTGAGTTGTTATGTGCTTTGGTGCTATTCCAAAAGTAGATAAGAAACCTTAAGAAACATCATTTAGCAGTATGGGTTTAACACCCTGAAGAGGATCCTCCTTTGAGGACTTCCTTTCTCTGTTAGCTACACTACAATCTGGAAAGCAGGATAAGCAGAGGTGTGGTGCTTTTCATGGATTCTGCATCATCATTTTAATTTCTATTCTAGCTTTTTTTAGCAGCACTACTGGCAAAAATTCTACATTAAATTACTTTTATATATAAGTTCTTTAATTGCCTCTTTTGGGGTTTGGTTTGTCAGTTTTACTGTTTGGGGTTTTTTTTTCCCAATATTTTTACACTCTATTCCTTAAATCTTGTTTTATTTATTTTTTCTGCAATCCTTGCCCCAATCTGATTAGATGGACTAACTTGGGTTAGAGGGCTATATACAGTTTGAATCAGAGCACACAGCTATTAGAGTCTAAACACCTAGAACACTATTGCATTTCCTGTAGAAGAGCCAAAATAGGAAGAGAACAGCATTCTAAAATAGATTTTGCTCCAGTACAGATTCGATAAACAAACTCTGCCAAAATATTTGTGATGCTGATTACAGGAAGGCTTGCAAAAATGAACAAAAAAGGTCACTTGCTGCCTTCTTGTGATGTTCATGACTCATTAATCAGAACACAGGGTTTGCATTTATAATTTCTCTAATCAGACAGTGAAGTCTTGAAGGAGCAGGAACCATTAGAGTATGTAAGAGATTTAATGCTAAAATGGTTAAACACATGTCAATTCAGTGTAAATCAGAGATTTGTGGAGGTCATACTTTCCTGCAGCAGAGTAGAGAGGCAGTACTCCCATACACTCCCTAGCAGTTGATTTAAAGTTGAATTACTGCTTTAGCGAAAACCGTTAGTCCTTTGACCTTTGAGGTCAGTGCTGTGATGCAGCAGAATATAGATAAGGAAGAGAGGAAAAACTTAAAGGAATGTGGGTTTTCTTTTAAAGTTTCAAATTATCCTTTCTGCAAAAGAAGGTAAATCCCATGCAGATGTCATTTTTTATTTAAAAACTTATTTCACTAATTGAGGCTTGGGAAGTAGCTTAGACGATGCTTTAATAGGTCCTTTGATGTGGAGAAGTAGCTGGCTACGGTCTGCTTTTGGACATGCAGAGACTACCTACATAACCCTAAGTTTATATTACAGTTTGGTTTGTATTTTTTATTTCTCCTGTGGCTCTGTTGACTGTATTGGCTTCTCAGCCTAACAAGCCCCCGAGCAACCTCCTGAGGTTCACGCCAGCTAAATTATTCTATGATTCTGTGACAATGTTTTTATTTTGCCTTAAAAGTGGGGCAAAAATTTTAGGAAAAGAAGGAGGTGATTATGAAATGTGAATTGTGTAAGGATTCATGTTTGAGCAAAAGACATTTACAGAGAATTAACACCACTGACCTTTTAACTTAAGTGCTCTGTTCCCTGCAGTGAGTACAGAGTGTACATTTAGTAGGCTATATGTCTCTGATGCACTTTAGTAATCATATGGCTGCATGGACAAACAGCACTGATATGATTTTAGGGGATCTTTGTGAGGACCAACTTAGTATGTCTGACTGCTGCCAATTCAGCTTACATAATACATTCTCTTATATATATCAGCACAAATGTAGATCTGCATTTTATTATTTCTGGTGATTTTGAATAGAAAATTCTTCTCTTTTTCATAGTGAGGAGAGTCCATGAGGACCTGTTGGAATTCTAGTCTATTACGATGTTATGGGTTGAACAGGCTGTTAGTGGAGACGCTATTGTGTGTTGACATTTGTACATGTTTTCTCATCTCAGTTTGGCCTGTTCCTTTGATTTTGCTGCTTGCTGTTCTGAATATTTTCTAGACTGTTTTCACATACCCTTTCAAAGAAATATTTAAATCCATCTAGCTTAGATCCAATGATGGCAGGAACCTGCTGCTGTTCAATATATTTGCTTCAACACTATAAGAATAAGATAAATAATATAAAAGGTATGTTAAACTGATTTTTACATTCGTGAACATCTACGTACACAGTCTGTATAAAGAAATCTAGATAGCAGGAAAGGCATCAGTATGTCCCTCTTCTTTTCTTTGCCTACCACCTAACGTTTCATGAGGGTACAGTGAGTTCTGATTGCTGACCATGGAGGGGAGGCTGCTAATTCACTAGGGAGATACGCCTACAGAGCTCTCTGCTTGTTCACTTCCCTGATGCTTTTTGAACTGCAGATAAGGTGTGAATGTGTGCAGCCGCTATCTTCCTCCCTTTCTGACACTGGATTGAATGAGGGCAATTTTTCTGAAGGAATCCGGCTGACTGGGAAGTTTGCAGATGTTAGGTCTGTTCATGGAGAGAGAGCTCCCAGTTGCAGGCCACCTTGAAGCCCAGAGGCTGGTGTCCATATTTCCCCCGCTGCGTGCGTGGAGTACAGTCTCCTAAGAGGTCCCCTCTTGCAGCAGGCGGTATCGGATGCGTCTTACAAGATTTGCTGAAAATGGGAAGAAAAAACATTTACTTTGAAGCTTCTGACAGCTGGGAAGAGGGCATGCAAGCTTTCCACAAACAGTTGACAAGCTATTGTAGCTGTTATATGCATTATTTTAATCAAATATTGTTTATACCTAGTAGATAAAATTCAGCATTTCATTATAATGAATATTTACAGTATCTGCTGTACGTGTTTTATGAAACAATTTTTTTTTCTTTACAATACTGCAGAGGAATGGATAATATTTTTAGGAATAATTACTAAACTTAGTCTTTTGTGCCAAGGAGTTTATAGAAATTTATAGAAATCAATTTAATAAATGAAAATTACATTTGGAACTAATTTTGAAAAATCATCTTTTGCTCTATCTTTCACTCTGATTCTGTTCTCAGATTTTATCATAGCTGCATTCTCATTTCAGAAATAATTTTTCTCAACTCTACGCAGTACCTAAAGGTTTGGAATCAGGTCTGAGTTCTGTAAGCTAAAACTAAATGCCAGTCTGACATCTAGGTCCTTTTCTCAGGACCAAGAAGTAATATTTCTCTTCCAGTATAGGTAAATCTAGCTATTCAGATAATCTAAGCAGAGTTGGAGCACAATTTTAAGTACTTTTGAAAATGTGTGGTTTTTTCAGTGTTCTCCAGGAATGGTCAGCCCAGGGCACTGTGGCGGTGACTATTCTGAGCAATAACTTTCAGAGAGGAATCCCTGGCATGAGCACCGCAGGGTGCTGTGCTGCACAACCGCCATCTATGAGGAGATCTATGGGGTGAAGAACCACTGCTGTGCAGTTTGACTTAATGTCTTTTATCTTTATATAGATACGGAGAGTTATTGCAAAGATTTGATGGTTTTTAATTTGTAAGTATAATTTTTTTACATTTCTATGTATGATTCAGAATGGATTCTTAGTTAAGGTGATCGAAATGATTTAGAAAAGCTAGGATAGTAAAGGTTTGACATACATGAACCACAAGAATTTCATAGACAAAGATGCATATCTGGACCTCTTTATATACACCAATTATGCAAGATGTAAGGCATCGACAACCTCCTCCAGCCCCATCTTTCTGCAGTTTTGAGGTTTTAACAAATCAAATTCATTTCACAAAGCTGCTTAAAGTTCTCTTTGATGTGCAAACCTTTGGAAACAGTGAATATCTTGTTATGTTCTCATTGATGCGCTAATCAGCTAAAGGACAGACACATGTTTTGTTATAAGAACAAACAAAGTGCATCTGCTTGAGGGATCAGAGAGAAAGATACAAGGTTTGACAGCTGTAGACTTCTAAAACAGGCTGGACTAAAATGCCATTTTACACACCAAGAGCCGTTACTGCTGTGATAATCCGTTTTCACCTAAATAACAACATTTGCACCAAAGACATCTCTGAAACAGTGACATTTTAATAAGATATCTGCATGTTTGCATTTGTGCAGTAATATAGTAGAGCTACAAATGCTCTATCAAGATCTAAAAATTGATTTTGTTGTATGTCAGGAGAATATAGATGAGATAAAAAAGAAATTAAAATGCCAATTTTAAATAATAAAAAATAATGTGTGGAAGCACAGTGGTGAGAAGGCCATCACGGTATCATATTTGCCTAACTTTGAATTGGGTTAAACTCCACAAGGTTAAAATGTTAATCTTGTCCCAGTGTTCTAGTAAATGTATTAAATCTATTTTTCAAGAAACATGATTTTTACACTAAATATGTTCTTCAGAGTAATTAACAGTTTTTTCTTTTGTAAAATTCTTATTCTTGAGGTAATTGACTCCACTTTAACGCAAACTTTACAGTGGTTCTCAGAGCTCCTGAGTTTTAGCAGTGCCACTGAGGCACAAAATACATCTGTAAGCCAGTGTTTGGAGAGTAATGCTATATAGCAACTGACCTTTTGAGAAAAAAAAACCAATAAATTTATTCTTTTGTAGTCTCAAAAGCTCTTTGTAGTGTGTGACACTTGGGATTTCTGATGGAATCTGGCAGAAGAGAGGATAAACTAAGGCATTTCTGTGCAGTCTACTCATTCAACTTAAGTACAATATGGCATTTTGGGTTTTCCCCCCCCAAAAAAAAGAATGAGTTAGAATATATTGTTCTTCAGTATGAAATTTTTGAAAGCATCCTATGTATTTCTGAAATACGCTGTCAATCACTTCATGCACATCCAGAAAAAGAGACCTAATAAAAAGTGGCGGCTGAAAACTAATATTCCAAACTGTCACCAACTAATTAATTTTCTCATTCGTATTCTAACTACACTCCCAACTCACATGGACTGCTGCCAGGGAACTCTACGATAAAATGTTCATTTAAAATTCCTAACAATAAGAAAATATCGAAAGACTGGGAATAAACAGACTAACCTTTGATGAAGCAGGTGTATTTAGTCTGAAAATTCCATATTTGCAAGTATAAAAGAGACTGGCCATCACTTTGAAACAATGGTAAAACTATAGCATCTGAGGTTGCCTGATATTTTAGGACAAATGGAGTTTCCCTTCTGACCATGTTAGCTTCGTTTTAGACTTTCAGAATTTACCTGGGCTTTTTCCCCCGTCTTTAAGAAAATCAGACAAACCAATTGTTCATCATGCTCTTAAAATTTAATATTGCTTACATTAAATGATTTATATGGAGACTGATCTGGAAACCTGGTATCCACCTACAAGTCATTATTTTAATCTGCAGATATTGAATGAGATGAGATGTATCAGAAGACATCTAAGGACCTAATTCCCTCAATACTAAAGTACTTTAGAAACTCCTTGAGACATTACCTGCATCACTAAATATCTCTAAAACTCCAGCACTACAACCCGTATAATTGTAGCTTGCCAGAGCCTGGCTGTGTTCTTACTTTCCCCTGTGAAATCCCATTCGTTTAATTACGCAGTATGCAAAACTTATACTTATTTCTGTACATGATACCTGGAATTATGCACTGCTGTTCATCAGGAAGCCTGTCTGTAGAATTTCTGAGTTGGTAACTTTTGCACAGTGGTTTCTTGTGTTGTTTTCTGTCTGGTTAAACAATGTATTTGTGAGAGCAGCATTGTGCTGGGATCTTGTGTGACACCATAAAAATATACCAACAAACAATATATTTTCCGGCATAGCAAGGAAAAGAATCACCTAACTTTTTCTAAGATGCTGTTTGGTTTGGAAATTGAAAAATTGCTTGAAACTATGCTAAGAATTGGAAGTAAATGAAATGGAAATACAATATATTATAATGAGACAGATGTGAGCTCATTTTCCCTAGTGCAGGTTCATGGACTGTGCATTCACTTGGTCCGCTTGACATTTAAATTTGAGTAAATTCAGTGGTTTATAAGAAAAGCATCTGTTGTTGGAATGACAATAGCAAGATACAATACCAAGGAAAAGAAATCTAATTGTTATTAGGTATTACACCAGAATGTCAATGAAGGGGCTTTCATTGTGTTGAGATTCTGGCATCAGCCTGGATATTAAATTGGCCAGCTCATCAGGGAATATAGCACATTAGTGAGTGATTCAGCTGTGACTGAGTGTGTGCATTAAAATGCGTGACTTAGAAAGTTTCTAATGCCATAAATCAAGAACAGACTTAATACACAACACATTCATGAAGAGAATATAATATAAATCAGTGTGCTTTACTTCTACTAAGTTTAACCTTTAATCACATTAGGCTCAACATTTATTTTTTTTTATAATGATCTTCATTTTATTGTCATGTTTGCTGTCCACTCCATAGCACAGGCAAAACCTTGAGTTTTGCCATATATCCAACCGGAGCAAGCTGTAAAGCCTCCGGTTTATAGCTTCTGGTTTAAGATCTTTATTTGGGCATGTTCAGCAACTGAATAGTGGGGGTTGCTGTTAATGACTTTTAATTAAATCAAAAAGCTCTGAGATCATAAACCTGCTGACTTCATTTCCTTTTGCCAGTGCACTTCAAAAAAGTAATTACTGTACTGCACATACAGGCAAATCTTGTAAAATACCCTCAAGATGCAACTCAAAATTAACACTTCTGGTAATGAACAAAGTCAGAAATGTTTTTCAGTAAAGAAATGAACCAAAAGTTGGTATATTCTTCAAAGCACATTTGGGAATGATTTTATTTCTGTTCTATTTTTAAATAAAAAAATACCACAAGAGCCTGCATTTTTCGGCTTGGAGAAGGTTAAATGTAAATCTAATTTTCCTTTTTTTTTCACGATTACTTTCTAATTACTGCAGCAAATGTAGGGTCTGTAGTGTTGTTCCAGTCTTTATATTTGATATACTTAGTTTTTTCTTCATCATTAAAATTAGACCAAGAGCTCTGACACAAAACATTGAGCAAGTATAGAAGATAAACAGAACTTTGGTCACAGGGATGTCACAAAAGTGAAAGATGAAGAACAAAAGAAGAAAACATTTTCTTTTACCCCAAATATTTAAAACTAGTTTTCAAGTAATTTAATATCATCTCCATCATCTTCTGTGTCTCCCCCTCCCCAACTTTTTTTTTTTCTTTTTGGGTCACAAGGGCATTTTGAAGTAAAAGATCTGAAAATTGAAAATACCAACCAGTTTTTCTTTTCTGAATAAAATCTTGTCCTGATTACCCAATGATTACACTATTATCTGAATTTGGGAAGCAGATGCATCCACTGAGAGCCGGCAGGGGAAGGAAGTATTTATTGAAAAAAATTCCCAGCTTTGTATTTTCTTGTGGAATGATTCTTAGTACAAATTACTGTCTGTGCCCTATGCTTTCTGTTATACTTCCAGGTTTTTCTCATACTGCAGTGGTGGATGCAGGACATCTGGCAGTGTCCTGTCAGCCTGGTTCTGCTTACACACTTTTATGTCCCATGCGTAGTATTCTAATATTTAATTAATCTTACCACTTTTTTCCATGACTTTATCTGCTTTTCAGCAGGATTTCTTGTGCCCTTTATTCCTCTGATATAAGTAACAAGTACATGCCCAAGCTTTTTTTTGTAACCCTCTTCTTAATGATAGACAAGCTGATACTTTCTACCCTCCTGCTCTCTTGCACCAGTGTTTGCACACAAACTCGTACAGAATGAAGACACTTGGCATTTTCTTTTGAATATTAAGAACATAACAAAGTGTGTAATCTGTGAAGTCGAGGTACAAGGAAGTCTGGTAGCTGAATATCCACTCTAATTGTATTTCACTTTCTTACACTCCTCCTTGAATATCCAATACATAAAATTATCTTCGCAGTTAAAAAAACTGCTGTTAGAAACAACAATTAATTGTTTTAATCCCCATATATACAAGTTTCTGAGTTTGTATGAAGCTAATGCATCTGTAACATTAATTTGAATTGGAGGAGCAGGTTTGTGTGTGGTTGCATTTGAATTAAGACAACACTGTTTTGGAGGCAGAAGTGTGAAATAGTTTTTTAGCACAGCGCAACTAAAAAGCAATGTCTGTACAAGGTCCAGAACCAGGAGAATCATTGCTGGAAAGACTAAATGTTTATTTTTTTTTACTCCTATGCTTTTTTTATCATCTGTATTTTCACAAGTAGCCCAGAGCAAATATGTTAAAACCCATAAAACATACGATACTGACTGCTCCTTCCCAGATCTCCCAGCCACTAACAGTGGTGGCTTCCTGAGGCAGGGGTTGCTTTTATGTCTTTAGACAGCTCAGAGGATTTCTCTTCCGTGACCTGGTCACCTGTGAACCACTGTAAAGCGTCAGCATCTACAGTATCCCATGGCAAGGACTTCCTCGGGCTAACTACATCTGCGTGAAGGACAAAACCTCCTTTAACTCGTTTACAACCTTCCCGTCACCTGTGTGTTGGAAGAGGCAGGGAACAACGGCCATCCAACCTTTCCCTCCTGCTCATGAAGGCCTCCGTGCAATATTTCTACGCTGTATCTACATCTGACATACACACAGACACTTGAGAGAGATGTCTCTGGTAGACAAATGTGCGACGTGGCAAGGTTTGCAGGATGGGCTCTAATGAGTACTGCCCGCTCGTGACAGTCTGGTCGGGAGTCTTAAAACAGCCAGAGACTGTCCTTTGGAAACATTACCCACACCTCTGTCTTCAATATGTACACCCTTCTGGCTGGTTTTTTGTAGGAATCGGGATAGCGAGTCTTGAAAGAAAACTAGTTCTTTGCAGATAGTCTCAAGGTCGGCATTATGGATCACTTCAAGGTGATGGCTTCATGCATAGGAAGTAGCACTGAGGAACACTCAAAGGCTGTTTTTCACAGTGCAGACAGCCTTTCTAACCCCTAGACTATGCTATCTCCTCGCACCAGTAAGATGTAGTATCTTTAGCTGTAAGAAATTCTGCACCGCGTAGAAGAAATTCTGTTTGCTTCATTGCAATTCCAAAATATAATTATCTGGAAAGAACAGCCACTGTGTCCCAGTATTATACCTTCCATTTGCACAGATGAATATAAATGTGAACGTCATGTACCTTGCAGTACCCTGCTAAGTTTGGCAACCACTTGAGGTTTTATTTTGTTTTGGATTTTTCTGTGTTTTTTTAAGAGAGCTGAATTAGTTATTCATCTAAAATGCAAGCGAGAAGGTAAAAGATGCAGCTGTGCAGTTAATATTCATTTTATAATATCAGCTAGTTTGTGAGGGATTAATAATTTGGTTGGTATTTGAAGGACACTATAACACTCGGAAGTATGAAGAATATTTAGAAAATAACAATATAGATAGATCAGACTGACATTTATTATTGATGTTCTTGTTTCTTTAGTTCTTACTCTTTAAATCAACTGAGAATATGTATCCTCACATGAAGGAGTCATTTGTAGACTAGTGCTGTTGTGTTGCCTCCCGGTGTAACCTACCATGATGGAGGAATTTGGAAATATGTTTTACTTTTAGGAAAGTCAAATGCCTTGATTCTATTCTAATGTAGCTGGCAGAGGCAGTGTATACTTCGGCAATGCAGCTGGCGGAGAGCGGGCAGGATAAGCAGGATCTCTCTGCTGTGGGCTTGCGTGCTGCTGGGCACAAGGGAAGCTGCTCCGTGGCTGAGGACTAAGGAAATGAATATAATGTCTTGTAATTGCTACCTGACTAACACAGCTCACTTCTAAGACTGCATCTTGTCTTTTCCTCAGCAATAGCGCTGATAACCGTACTTCATCTAAGTCTTGATTTATTGAAAATATTCAGATGATATTGAACTTCAGTTAGGCAGTAATTACTAGAAGAATACTGATTCCTTTTAAAAGACATTTAAATAGAAGAACTTTTTATCAGATTACTGATCATTACCTTTTGAACTGAATAGCAGGCAAACCTGAAGACCTTTACTAGACTAGACCAGGTGGGGTTATCTGAAAATTTAAATATTTTAATTAGCAAAAATATATATGTGGTTTGTTTTTTTTAAAAAAAAAAAAGATGTTTCAATTAATCACTCAGACCTAGACACTCACCCATTCATGCTTTATGGAAATCCTTTTTTTTTTCCTGGGATTTTCAAAATCTTTATTAAATTAGATTTTTTTTTGTTTTACTTGAATATATGGTTTTGGCATTGTTTCCAAGGAGTACTTTTTTTACTTTTTCTACCTTTCTTTTCTGTCCCCAACCCCTGAGAAATCATAGAAAGCCAGGAGAGGCTGCAGAAATAACGTTTAGTATCTATAGAGCTTGTGGGTTTTTTGGCTAGTGAAAATAGTTCAGGAGAAGTATTTCAGTGAAGATATTTGGATCCTTTCATCTTTTTGTGCTGAAAATGTTTTACTCAGCCGGACTACATTTAAAAAAATTTGAAATGCACGATACAGACTCAATGATCCTAAGGGTCCTTTCCAACCTAAATGATTCTATGATTCTATATATCATTGCTGCATATAAGGACTAATCTCAGCTTTCTAGAAAATATGCACACTAATTAGTAATATTGAAGGAATAAATCCATCATTCTCAGTTATTTTAAATCGATAGTAATAGTAAAGATTTAGAAACATTTTTGAAAGAGCATGAGAGTGCCTGAGATCAGTGTAAGAAAGTACATTCTTGGCTTTACAGTAGTAAGTACCATAGACCAAAAATTCATTTCCATAAACGTCACACCTTAGGAGGTGTTTTGACTGCAGTTGTCTCTGGGAACTTCTGCTTTTCAGAAGGTAATGTGACTGACAACAAATTACTGCTATTTAAATTATAAATATAAGAAAAGAGACTGTATTCTTTAGGAGGAATGCAAATGTTAAACACAGCTTTTTGTATTTAAGTATTTGCATGAAAATTCAGAAATAATTCTGGCCTTGTAAAATGCAAACTTCTCTACACTGGATTTGCCCGCACAGGTGATGGTGTGGTGAGTTTCTATATGTTCTGTTTGCAGTGAACCTCATCCGTCACTGGTGTGGACCATCTATTTTTGTTGATAAAAAAACTTACACTTTTCTTATTGCATCCTTTGTTTTTCTGGGGACCTGCCAACCAGGAGGCTTTTTTTTATGGAGACCAGCAATGTGGTGCTTATCTCTAGCTACTGTTTAACTAGTTGCTGTTTCATAGGGTTAATGCTATGTAGAAGTGAAGCAACATCTCTTTAAATGGGCATCGTGAAAGCATCCTTTCAGAGTAGCAATGTGCATATATGTATATAGCTAGGACTTCCCAGTGCTGGCAAAATCTTGATTTTTTTTAAATGTATTTCAGTTGACTTCTATAATAATGTACACCACAGGATTAGTCTGCTCAGTTGTACCATCACTCTGCAGCAAGTGGGATCAACAAATAGTAAAGAAGAATGGGGTTTATACATGAATAGCCATTTATGCATTTGGCGTATAACCTTTACGCATTAAGGGTTTTTTTACGCACTTATTCCCAAACATACAGAATTCACTATTTCCAAGTAAATTATGCAGCGCTCAGTCTCATTAACTACTCACTCCCTGCTTTGCTTCCATGGAAAGCGAGCTCCATTAAACACCTAATGGTGTTCATGGGAAGCAGAGGTAAAAACAGGCTGATAGGAGGTGTTCTCTTCTTGACTGCACAAACTATATTAGGTTCAGTGCATATAATAAAGTTGGCGAGGGTCAGCCAACTTTACTCTCTATTTACTCTATCTGTGTTTTAAGCAATGAGTTTATGGTGCTCTTCAGTAAGAAACGAATATCCATAACATATCAATTAGTGGTCTGCAGGTAGCTGCAAGATAAGGGGTGTAATTACTACAGAAGTTGGATCACCTGCCTATAACATCATTTTCTAGTTTTACATGCAATGAGGGAGAAGCAATATTTATAGCTATCCTTTCTTTAAGAAAATAAAACAGTTGCAAATGTGTAGTCAAGTACAATACTAGTTGGTAATTTAAAGAAAGGGGAGAAGGTGCCGCATAGTGTTAGCTTATATTCTTCCAACTGTTTTTTAAGGGGATTTATAAATGGGTCAAAGATTGAAACAATAAGTTTCAAATTACTTTGCTAAATTAAAAAGGCTGAGTTTAGCAGTGATATAATAGCCAAACTGTATTGCTTCATATGTTCCAAGAGCAAGTTGGGAGAGAAGATATTTTAGGAAAGCATTTAGGTTTGAAACAGTGGAGCACCGTGGACAATATACTGATTTTAGAAGTAATTAGAAAAGACAATAATAATTGCAAATAACATTTTATTGAGTATGGGGCTTGTTTTGGGAAGGTTTTTTGAAAAGGTGACACCTTGGATAAATAATTGACCTAATGAGAAATTTGCAGCTTGAAAGTGTAAAATATGAATGTTAGTTCAATAAAGGGAGAAAAAAACCCATAGCCATCACGTCTTTATTATAATGGTCAGTCCACACAGCAGCAAGACACTAAATCTGCTGGCTTTAGCCAAGCAGTAAGCTGGAGCTAAAAGGAGACCTCATTGTCCTTTGCTGGAAAAATAACTGAGTACAAATGAAAATCCCCAAATCAGAGAGTCTTGACTTAAAGCCATTACCCAACTGCCAAAAAATGTGGACTTTTGTATGTTCTGATCCCTAGAAGTCCCATGCATGGAACAGTATTTATAACTAGTGAAAGCTGAGAGCAACACAGTTACTCCTGTTCCTCTCTTTTCCCAGTAATAGAAATAAGTGGTGCCTTCTCCTGGACAAGGCAGGAAATGGTGCCAGCTGTCCCTTGACAAACGTTAATGCAGCCAAATCCTGAGTATTAAATAGTATCCACCAACACCTCAGTGCTTTTTAACTGGGCAGTGGGTACAGAGTGGAGGCAGGATGTATAGTCCTGAACTGAGTTCTTTCTGGTAGGGGCGATGAAATGATTTTCTAGTTCCCTAAGATGTAAATGGCCAGAAATAGGAGCACGGTGCTTTCAGCTGGTGAAGACAGAGAACAGATGGAGGTGCCTGCTAGGACTACCCATCTTCTCTAGTTGCTGGGTGGCTGAGGATCGGGCAAAAGCAGCTGAATCCTTCTCACCATTGTTCATTTGGGTAAAATGGACACCATGTACTCTGACAGCATGAACGTACGTTGCTGTGTGTGCTTAGCAGCAACCAGAGCTAAGGAGGGAAAGAAGGAGGGAGAGCAGGACATCAGAAGGAAACCTGAGATTACAAATTTGAACAGCAGAAAAAACAGCATTATTTCCAGTTGTGATGAAGGAGGGAGAGCAAGGAAGCTTTTAGAAGAAGAGATTGGAAAATGTTGAGGTTTTGACGCGTTGATGACATACTGGAAATGACTGATGCTGAGACTGGAGGATATCTGAGATCAGACTGAAAGAAAAATGCCTGAGCAGAGAGTTGGCCTTGTGAGCATCCTACATTAAGCTAGTACTTAAATAAAAACCTGTGTGTGACTAAAGTTACCAAGCGAATGAGGAGGGGTGAAGAATATTGGAACAGAGTCTAGGTAAGGTGGGAGACAGCAATAAACCTTAAAAGACTGTTGAAATGGAGGAGAGGAGGAATAGACAATGAGGTGAAAGCCAGACCAAGGGAAGTTTAAATAGTGAGGGCTCTTCAGGAAAAGGTCAGTTTTCGAGACAGACAGAAGAATGCGCCCAGAAAAATGCTTTGTTGCATGAAACTCTAGTTATGGCCGGTAGGTTGGGTTCATGTGATACTGCATGTTCTATTTCTAGTGAATGAGGCATGATTGCACAGCTTGCAGTAAATTATCAGTACTTGCATAATACAAATACAAAGTTCCTCAATTATTTGATTGAGGGTCTCTGGGCACCTATCACAGTTTTCAAGAAATCATAGAAAAGGAGCAGACCTTAATGTCTGCTGCTATCCCTGCCCCGTGCTTTCTTCACACAAAACTTGATGAATTTACTGAGTTATCTTTGTTGTTTGTTTTAGGATCCAACTATTTATTTCACCAAATGGATGTTTAAGTTCCCATCAGTTACTAATGCATAAAGCATTTCATAGTCATAATTATACAAACGCAACAGGAGCTTATTTAATTTTCATCTAGATATTTTGTCCACATAATGATTCATCTGGTAAGTGCTTTCTTACTATTTAGTAAAATCAGCAAAATAAAATGAAATAAAAACTACACTGGTCCTCCCTTTAGTTTCAGCAGTATAATCAAAGGTCAATAGATAAAGACTAATACCATACCCTGGTGGCTGAGAGGTCATACCCGTTTTATAGCTACAATAATTTGACTTGCTTATGCCAAGAAATATGGCTTGTAAGTGTTACCTTAGTTATAGCAATTATGAGGAGCTGCATTTTCTCATGAAATATATGAAGAAAAATCTCTAGTGTTGAGACACTGATTAAGTGAAAGTTTTCTGCTGAAAATCCTGTGAAGTCTTGAAAAGAAAGTATTTTGGAAAATAAAATGTTGCGTTGTATGATTTCTTGTTGGGAATGTGATTTCTGTGGACCATACATGGATGTTTCAGGCTGCTACTGCCACTGGTCCACTGAAATACTCCATACATCTTAAAGCAACGAATATATGTGAAACTATGGGAAAAAAGAAGAATCTTTTTTTTCTTTGTTTGAATAGTATAAAATTAAACCTACTAAGTGATTCCATTTTCCCCTTTAGAGGCATTTAATTAGACACATTTGTTGGGATCCCTGACACAGTTTTTAATCTGTTTGATAGTTAAGATTGTGTTATAATTAGGTGTCACATTATGAAAGCTCTTCTGCCTTAGACCTTGACTGTTATTATCAGATTTCAAAATCAATTTACAGAAACTAATGCTAACCAGGCTGTTGAATACTCTTAAAATTCCAAAGAGTAAACAATTCTCATGATAACACTTCTTTTGTCATAATAGTCATTAATTTTTAAGCAATATACGACATGTTGCAACATAAAGAGATGATCTAATGTTGTAAAGAACATAAATACAGGCTGGAAACACATTGCACATAGTGTATATTTTAAGTAACTCGACTCTTAACAAACCCTTAACGGCATGGTTGGGTTATGATGCTCATCATCGAAAGAAACTCAGATTTAGCATGTGGACACAATGCAATTAAAAAGAGAAAATAGATTTTTAAGTAAATGCTAGCATTTGCAGGCGATTGGGAAGTTGACACTTAATCTGCAAGCCCTGATCCTTATTGTCAGATCAGCTGAAGAGATACTTTATGAAGTGGCTGTCAAATTACATGCTTTAGCGGTCTTTGTAATTGAAATGGTTGCACATAATAACTGTATCATGTCTGGGTACTCTGTATCTAATGCAGCGCTGGAATGAATTTTGATTTTTCCTGTGTATTTCTTGTTCTTTGCTTGAACACTAGAGTAATTTGAAAGAAGTGGAATATTACACCTCCAATAAGTGTCAGAAAGTTTTGCTGTTGTTGCTGTTATTTTGTTTGCTTGGGCATTTTTTTTAGGAATTTATTTTTGTTTCAAGTCTTGAGAAATTTATTCCAAAATACCAAATGAAAGCCTGTTGAGGTGGATCTGGGGCAGCTAAAAGAAATAGTTTCTACTGGGTAGTCCTTGATCTTTACTGGGAAATGGAACATTGTCATTAAATACAAAATTTAAAACTACCTAAGCAGTCCCTATAATTTCAGTAGGGCCTCCAGTGCTGGGGTGTTTCAGGTTTTGCGGACAGAGGGAACCCGCTGACCTGCCACATGGAAATAGATGTGAGGCAGAACAAGCAGAGATGGAGAAGGGGTTCACTCATCTGTGTGACTGTAGTTTTTGTGTGTGTATTTTAACCTGTTCATCCATATCTCTGATTCTATCCTTATGTCTCAGGTTTTTACAACTTATAAGGAGCAGGTAAGGTGTTAATCAGAAGCATGGGCAATGAGGTAAAATCTTCTTTCCCAGCTCGGTAGAGCTACAGGCTGATGCAGCAGTTTATCAGACTGCACGGTGCTCAGGTTTCCATAAACACAGCTTGTACTAACAAAAGAGTCAGCCTGCTCCATAGATGCTGCAGTCTAAAGAAATGGGACTTGGGGATTGTTTGATTCTTAGCTTTGATCCTATTTTTTGTCATATTCTCTATTCTTATTTCTATTGATTGTACCTTGCTGCGTTACACTTTACCTGCTTTTTGTTTATTTCCAATGTCTACTTTTTTTTCAATTGACATCAGTGATTTTGAAACATACTCTTCCTGTCCTTCTTGTCAGTGCATATTGGAGCAAAGCAGAGAACATGTGCAGGGCTTCATTTTCACTGAATTTGTGTGCCATAGTGCTGAATAGTTGGTACACACTTCTTGGATTGCAGTAGTTTCTACAGATTTGTCTCTGTAGCTGCCAGGAAGTGTCATAGAATGCCAGGTTGGAAGGGACCTCAGGGATCATTTGGTCCAACCTTTCTTGGGAACAGCACAGTCTAGGCAAGATGGCCCAGCACCCTGTCCAACTGAATCATAAAAGTGTCCAATGTTGGGGAATCCACCACTTCCATGGAGAGATTATTCCAATGGCTGATAGTGCTCATTGTGAAAAATTTTCCTCTTGTGTCCAGTCGGAATCTCCACAGGAGTAACTTGTACCCATTATCCCTTGTCTCTTCCATGTGACTTCTTGTAAAAAGGGAATCTCGATCTTCTTTGTAGCCACCCTTTAAATACGGGAACATGGTGATAAGGTCTTCCCTAAGACTTCTTTTCTCAAGGCTGAACAAACCCAATTCTCTCAGCCTTTCCTCACACGGCAGGCTTCCCAGTCCTTTGATCATCTTTGTGGCCCTTCTCTGGACCCTCTCCAGCCTGTCCACATCTTTTTTGTATAGTGGGAACCAAAACTGAACACAGCGTTCCAGGTGTGGCCTCACAAGTGCTGAGTGGTGTGGGATAATGACTTCTTTATCTCTGCTGGTGATGCCTCCGTTGATGGAACTCCGCATCCTGTTGGCTCAATTGGCTGCAGCAGTACACTCCACTCATATTGAGCTTCTTGTCCACCAGGACCCCCAGGTTCCTTTCCACAGAGCTTCTCCCCAGCTGGGTAGATCCCAACCTGTGCTGCACTCCTGGATTATGTTTTCCCAGGTGCAAGACCTTACACTTGTCCATGTTGAACTTCATGAGGTTCTTGTTAGCCCACTCTTTCAGCCTATCCAGGTCTTCCTGCAGGGTGGCTTTCCCTTCCGAAGTGTCTACTTCCCCACTCGGTTTGGTGTCATCAGCAAACTTCATCAGGGTACACTTGATCCCATCATCCAGATCACTTATGAAGATACTAAGCAGTGTTGGGCCCAGTATCGATACCTAGGGGACCCCACTTGTGACAGGTTGCCAGTTTGAAAAGGAGCTATTTGCCACCCCCCTCTGGGGGCGGTCTGGCAGCCAGTTCCCCACCCACCGCACAGACCACTTGTCTAGACTGTAACGCATCACTTTCTCTAGGAGGAGGCTGTGGGGAACAGTATCGAAAACCTTGGAGAAATCCAGGTAGACAATGTCCACCGCTCGCCCCACATCAACTGAGCAGGTTACTTTGTCATAGAAAAGTAAAGTAATGGCATACAGTTACGAAAACTTCCCTGTGAAATTGTGTTCCAGGGACTAACGGTGAAACCTCATATGTTTTACATAATTTGTTGACCTCACAATCCCAGCATCCCTTTTCATAAATATAACAAAGGCAGAGATCAGCATCACCATACTAAAACTCNGTTTACATTATTTGTTGACCTCACAATCCCAGCATTAGTTATTACTAATTTATATTATTTATATTTATTTTCATAAATATAACAAAAGCAGAGATCAGCATCACCATACTAAAACTCTGCTCGATGGTATAACTATGCATCAGCCTTTGGAGAGTCTTTCTAGTACTGCATTTCTGTCCTTCAATTATTTTTGCAATTTTCTAAGAAATAAATTATTTTAGCAGGGAAAATGTCTAACCTAGTAGCTTCAATGTCCATTGCATGTTAGCACATCTGGTTGTAGTGGATTATTTGCCGTTGCCAGGGGACAGTGAATGTTAATGTGAGAGTGACAAAGGAGCAACTGTGTTTAGACACCTGCAAATCACCCTGTCGTGGTGGTTCATAGGTTGGGTGGACTGGCAGTTGAGGCAAATAGAAAGATCCAGGATGTGCTTTTTTTCCTCTGTACTCTGAAGTTGTAATTGTTTATCTGATCAAGTCACAATGAGAGCTCTTCATTAATGAAGACCTGTCAGATCACTGTAGAGACATCATCTGATCCGATCAGCAGAGATGGAATGGGAGATATGAATGAACTATGATAACCCCCTATACATATCTGAGATTAACATGATCTGTGTATGTTTTTTACAAATACGTATGTTTTTCTACATCTAGGGAAGTCCGGTGAGGACAACAGACAATGTTGTCCTGAAATTTCTTTGGAAGTAAAAAGACACTGTGAAACTTTTTGGGGTCAAATAACTTTAATTTTACGTGCTAATTCCTTTCATTTGTGGTTATTCTGCTTATATGTAAATATAAACGTAAAATGAATGGAAATGAAATTATTCAAGATGAAAGCTGAAATGGAACCTTTCTGCCTTCTTCAGTTGACAAGATCAAAATTATTCATTTTCTACATTTCCACATTTCCCCTGCAAAATGTTTTTGATTAGATCAGACTGCATTCTTTTATGGAAAATTATTCCATTCATTTTTTTCTAACTGTAGTCTCTTTACTGCAAAAATATTGAAAAACACCAGTATATGAAATCTCTTCTGTCTCTAACACTGTTTTAATATGATGGAATATTAGAGCTAGAAAATAGTTTTGTTTTGAATGGTTGAGCACGAATATATGAGATATATAAAGTGACAAGTAAAGCTTTTCCAAATCAGAAATTAATACACAATTCTGTTGGAATAGCATGAAGTTAAGGTTAATTTAGATATATTGTTACGTAATGTAGTTAAGGTTATTGTGCTATGTGTGTGTCTTTGGTTTGTTCATTTCGTGAATACACATTTCCTCGGGTCATCCATAGAGAATGAATTTAGAAGTTCAGGACAGAGGTGTATATTGTATTTCTTGAAAAAAATACAGCTGCATAAACCAGTAATACTAGTTGGTTGTTATGTTCTGAGTCTAGGGTATATGGCACGTATTTTTATATATTTTTGAATTTTTTTTTTTTATTAGATCCATTGGGTTTTTTTATAACCAGTTCTGTGCTCAGCTTTAGGGAAATGTGTATATAGCACAATACCTGAATTGATTAGTGCTGGTTAGGAACTTTTGAATAAATTGTTTCCACTGGAAATTAAAGATTTATCGAACCATTTCCTGGTTCCAGAGTGGAATTTGTGGTCAGAGAGAAAAAAACTCCCAGAATAACAGACAGTCCTATAGTTACTGACAGAGAACCAGTCACCCTCTGTTTGCTCAGCTGGCTGATCTCTCACTTTTAAAACGTATGCATCGTTTCAATTTGCCTGGTTAGGCTTCCAAGCACTGGTTATACTCTGGCTTCACAACTGGATTAAGCAGCCTTTTAGAACCAACGGATTTTCATCTTGAGCAGTGAGTACACTCTGTAATCAAGTCTTCTTCCAGTCATCTTTCTGATGAGCTTAAAAACCTCTGCCTTCAACTGTAAGGAATCCTTTCTTGCCTGAGGTATAATCTCTACTTCTTAATATTTTTAATGAAGAACAGTAGATACTAAAGCTGTACCCACTTTCACCAGAGTGCAAAATACTTCCCTATTCATATACATTTAGTAATTACCATTTCCCAGTTATCACGGTGGTGGCTCACATTGACTCATTAACGCAATATAACCCCTCCCCCTTCCAGGGAAGCACTCTCTCATTTTGTGAGGGTGTTCAGTGCATATGGCACGATTTTGCATTTGGCTACGTTAAGATACATCTTACTTGAATACTGCCGGCTTATCAAGCAGTCTGTGTGTACTCCTATGACTTTTGTGTCCTTGATGTTTATCACTTGGTCATTTTTTGCATCATCTGTGGATTTTATCAACATTTACTTGAAGTTTGTTTCTAAATCATTTAAGAATATCTTGGTTAGGACCATTTACTGCTTTTTGTTACAGCTCTTTTCAATTCCTGCCAAATCTATTTCTGATAGATAACTTCTTTTTTAGTTTTATCAGATAGCAAGTCAGTTCTTTGTCTTTGGTTATTTCCTACTAAGAGTGTTTAGGTCAAGTATTTTACAACACTTTATTACAGCTACACAATTTTCCAGTCTTCTGGAGCATATGTGAAGCCCCAAGATTTATTAAGTTATGAATCTTGGGTACAAGCAGCTTACAAGTCACCCCAAGTAGATATTGTCTGCTATGCACTTTGATTACTAGCGATGGGAGAGGTATGCTCATCTTCTTTCCAAATATAGATGGGAAATAATTCCTGAACTCTTCTTTCCTGTCTTTGGTACTACTGAAGGTGTTACCATCCTGCCTCATTGTAGACCTATGTTACTAGAATGTGTTTAGAAAAGAAACAAAAGCAAATCCCAGCTTCTCTCCCTCTGCATTGTTCTGCCATTTTTTTTTCACCCATGTCTTCAGTTTCTCTTCTCTCATTGGTTTTCTACATTTAGAAATGTCTATTTCCTATTGATTACTACTTCTTCTTTTTATCTTAAACAACTCCTCCGTCTTTCAAAAACGTGCTACTTTCTTTACATCTATTCAGTGGATTTGGAAGAATGTGGTCCTGCTCTTGTGCATTGGGACTGAACAAACAGCATCAATGGCAGCTCAGCCCAGTGCAAATTCTGATTCCCAGCCAGCTGTTTTTTCAACCTTGCACAAAGATGAAAATGGAAAGCAAACTAGCTTTGTTCACTTGCTTACTTTTAGACTCCCTCCTTCAAAGTTTGTCTGTGGGTTCACTAGAAAAAAAAGTGTTATAAAACCCCAACAAAAAAACCTTGTGTGGAAAGAATCTGATTTAGAGTTGGCATCTTCAAAGTACTGTTGGTCAACGGTGTTGCCCTTCTTATGCACACAAGGGTAGATCTACCTAATATTTAATTCCTAGGGCAAAAAGGGTTTTGTGTTGTGGGTAAGACAAATGTATTGCTTATGATATTCATAGTTTCTGGAAAAAAAAAAAGAAAAGCCCAAATCCAAAGTTAAAAGTGTGCTTTCTCTCTTCATACTATGTTAAAGTAATTTCTGATCTAGGATTCTGGTCTGTGTATAAATCAAGGTAAAAATAAATAAATAACTTAACAAATGAAAAAAAAATGAAAATAACAGAAACCATAGTTTTAATTTAGAAGGTTTCCTGCATTTCTAATATCTGATTCTGTTGTTTCTTTTCCCAATGACACTGATGTGGAAGTGTTGTGGGAGAAGTATTTACAAAGATAATTTTATCAAATGGCAAAAGTATGCTATTAGCAGTATGTATAAACACATTTCTTAAACTTTGCTGCTCACAGCTTACTTCTCTCCTACTTTACACATGCACTCCGTGGAGTCTGGGCACGCAGCCCCATCCAAGGGTCTGGGGAGGTGCAGCCTTGGTGGAAAAGCTAGAGGCTGGGGGGACCTTTTTCTTTATCACTTTGTGAGTGTGAGTATCAGTGGTCTGGTAGGAGAATTAATGCTCAGAACAGGTTTGTGTCGACTGTTGTACTCTAGCAAACATATTATATAGTAGGAAGCAAAATTTTCCAAAAGTTCAGATGAAAGGCTGAATCACCAAAGCAATCAACTTGGGCAAGCCTGGCTTTTGGTCCTGCCTTGGTATCTTCACCTGCAAGCTTAGGTCTTTGACCATCGTATCTTGTCTGTGTTCCCATCACACATGACTCTTGGAGGGTACCTTATGAAGTGTGATGTTATCTACACTGTACCTTGTCTCAGCATTCCTGTCTCAGCAGGCCCTGAAAGCTGGTGGCCTATTTCATTGGCTTGCTCTTTTATGAGATCTCAACAAAATTTTGATTCATTGTGGTTAATAAAGAAATTACTCGAGGTTACCTGTGGAGAATGTTCCTCGCCCATATCTAGACACCTCTTTTACATAATGGTGTCTTAAAAACAGGGCTTCTGCAAAAAGGTGTCTTCTCATTGGTGTGGAGATGATTGTAAAGGAGCATTTTCCATCATCTTTGTTTGCTCCAACCATTCTGGGAGGGGAAAAAAGGTGTTTCAAGATGAGTAGTGGTTCAAGACTTTGGTGGTGGTTTGACTGAGAGGAGGAGGATGAGTCAGTAGGGTTTACTTTCTGGGAATACTGCTGAAATTTCTTGTTCTGTGTGTCCACACTGTCTTGCTGAGCCAGCATTTAGAGTGCGTGACTTTTAATATTGGCGTACCGGTCCTGCTGACGCAGGGCAGCTCCCAGAGCTAAGGTGTCATATAACCAAAAAACCCAGCCAAGACTGTAATGAAGGGCTGTGGACCTCTGTGGACCACACATGCTCTGTGCTGGGTAATGGTTTTTCATACAAAATCCATGAATTATCAGCCATTCATGTGGTCATTTGACCAGGAAGAAGGCTGTGCTTGGAGATGCTTTCACACAGTAATGTCAACAGACTGAACTATGCTAGAGATGGCACTAAATGCCTTGGGTTTTGGGTTTTTTTTTCTTTATTTCTTTGGAGAGAAAATGGTAGGAGAAGGCAGTACATAATAGATAATTATGTATTCTGCCTCTGAGGAAACTGATTCTATTTGGGAGGACCTGAGCATGGGCCAATAGCTGGAGAGGACAGAAAGACCCAGTGGACATAAAAGGACTGTGGGCTTCCATGTCTCACACATGGAAGACCAGGATCTTTTATTCATTTCTGGTTATTTTACTCCCACTTAAAGGAGAAGAGAGCGAGCCCTGATGTACTTGCTCCCCTCCCCGTGGGTGAGTTATTTCATATGCTCTCCTCTCCTAAACTTCTCTAATGGTGTCAGATGTCCGCATGGCCTCTAACAGATGGCTGTGCACAGGCTGCGCCTCTTGGGCTCTAATGCACTTTCTTCGATATCTGAAATGCACTTCTTAATATGCTGTGTCATAATTTTGGATTTGCTTTTTTCTTTCCTTCTTAAAACTAGAAAACAGTGCATTTAACCATGAAAGCAGGTACAAATGTATTCCTGTTAGTGGATAATAATGAAAAGTCAGAGAGATTAATGTGCTGTTACTGTTTATTCAGTACTGCATTGCTTGTGACTAACTACAATGGATGAGACCTTCTTTCTGCCTCATTAAATAAGTTAATCATGTAAATCAGGAGAAAAAACATTTTGGGTAGCGTGAGTACAGGTTGAGCATCAGATAAGCACTTTTTACCACCATGTATTAAAGGAGATTTGACAACATACAGGTGTCCCAGCTACAAAGCATTAACATCAGTCTTCTCTTATCTGTAAAGGAAATGAAAACAAAATTAAAAGGTCAAACTGGTGCATGTTTCAATCAGGACTACGTGGCCACTGACTAGAATTTCTTTCAGAGGAAGAGGGGAACTCTAAAGGGAATGGAAGTTCTTGAAGAAGACAAATTATAATGGACATTCCACTATATTCAGGGGGAAAAAAAAAGCTTTTATGGCTTTTAAACTGTAAATGAAAAGTATAATTCATTTTTTGTAAAGTAGGTTGTGCTAAAACTTCTAGGTATTGCTTTCTTGGCTTACCAAAAAACATGCACAAATTTGGACTATAGGTTTGAAGCAAAAAGAATGAAAATGTAAATTAAGGACATAATCTTGACAACCTGGGAAGGAATAGGAATAAAACTTTTTAGATGAAACTAGCAATACAGTGATAAAGAAATGTAACTTCCAGGATTACAAGACAGAATTAGGAAAAAAACCACCTTATCTGAACATTTGTCCAAAACACTTTTTAAGCCAAAGCTGAGCTGCTGAGACTCAAGAAACTTCATGTTCTGATATGTGATTTTTAATAAGACCGAGTGCTAGCATTTTGTGGTTGCAGATGGAATGGAAGAAAAGATTCCAAACGTTACTTTTTTCAACTCTAAACTTGAGAAGTTCTAGAATTCTCATTTTTGTCATCACAGGATTTTTAATCCAGAAACTTCAGATAAAGAAATCCTAACGACTGGATACTTTAACTCCAATACAAGAATAAAGTGGCCATGTAGATAATTGTCAGAAGTTGGATTAAAGGATGGTGGCTGGTTCGGCCCAAACCACGACGAGAAGTATTGCAAAAGTATTGCCTTCCTTTCTTTGTTTTCAATTAAAAAATGAAGTAAAATCCATTATCTTTTTTTCGGACATGGTAGTGATCAGAGGGGAAGCAAACAAGGAAGCCTGCAAAAGGATATTGAGAAAATGCCAACACTTTATTGGTTGGAAGGAAATGAGTATGGATCTAATGCAGAACTTACTGAAATCAATGGAAGATACTCATTGGTTTCGGTGATATTTGGGTAAGGTTCAATGTGAGCTTGAGTTAATGTTACATAATTAGGCTCCTGACTGCTATTTAACCCAATAAATTGTACTTATACTTCATTGTCGGACTAAAACAGAGATTTAAAACAAAGTATTAAGTTAAAAAATAGGTTAGGCCTGTGCAACAGACTTAATCTGCATTTCAAATCAGAAATTCCTATTTTTAGGATCGAAACCTTTTCTTCCATTTCTGACAGTGTAGCAGCTAGTTTTTGGCTTTTTTTTTTTAATCAAATGCATATACAAGTTTGATATTTACACCTTATATAAAACTGATTGTAATTGATTTTAACCCACATTTTCATGCATTTCAATTTCATAACAATAATAGATCTAAGTTAATTGTGCCAGTGGGTAATAATGAGAAAATTATAATTTTTTTTAAAGTTGCATCCTTGATTCGAGTTGGTAAATCCCTGGAGGCTTTGTTATAACTGTCTTATTTTGGCCTGGATGCACTGGATTTGGGGAAGTTTTTATTTTGTAGCATTCAGCTGCAATGTGGGAAAAGTCAAAAGTAACAACAGAGAGTGCCAACTGGGGCCAACCAAGTGTCAGCTTACCTTCCATTTTGGCTGTGATCAGATTAATCCATTTTTCTTAATGTAATTTTGCTGGGGTTTTGATTTGTCCCAGAAGAGAACCTGTAACCAAAATAAACATGAGGCGAGATTGTGTAAAAACTGCTGTCCTGATGACATTTCTATTCAAGGTGATAGAAAACTGGCCAGAGTGCCTTAACTTATGACATTTATACTATTGTATGCAGAAAT
Organism: Anarhynchus alexandrinus; assembly: GCA_008711295.1. Taxonomy (NCBI): domain Eukaryota; kingdom Metazoa; phylum Chordata; class Aves; order Charadriiformes; family Charadriidae; genus Anarhynchus; species Anarhynchus alexandrinus. Next base: position 2,103,709 of record VUYV01000013.1, read on the forward strand.
GTTTTCAGAACAGTTGCTGACATTTTGACATTCCTGAAACTAATCCTTACCTTTATTTCATCCCTAGTGACATTCATTTTACTGATAATTGAAGTAATATACAACTGTATTTTTTATAGTAGAAATTGGTACAGCTTTGATTGTTTTTTCTATTGCTATCCTGTAGCAGTGCAAGCCGTAATACAATATATGGCTTACAATGACAAAAAAATTATGTTTTCAATTTGGTAAGTCATTTTCAATTGAAAATATAATGCATTCGTGCATAAGACATATTGCAGTGTGGCAGACTGTAAGTATTAGGGAAGACCTACTATATTTGAAACAGCATAATTAACACTCTTTGTTCATGATAGGCAAATAAACAACCAAGGCAGGTCTTTTTCAGTGATGGATAGCATCTTTATTAAAGAATTAATCTAGATCTCAAACCAGGGTCTATCTAGTACATAAATCAGGGTCTTGTGGTTCCATTTACGGTTCCTTTTACAACCTAAGTGTTAAGTTTATTGCTGTATAGCCCAATAATTCATTGTTGAGGGATGCCAAGCCCCTTTCTCCCTTCTCTCTATTCTCACTGCAAATAGAGACACATTTGGTTCACAATACCATCTCTGATTTGCTCTATTCTTAGCAAGTAGCTTAAGTTCTGAGTGTGTAATGGTAATTATATACCTTCATTAAGAATGTTGAAGTTCTCCTGATGAAATGTATTTAATATGCTAAGTATTTAGTTTCTTCAACTTGTATGCAAAGTCAAGGTTGCCCTGCCAGAGAGCTCCTGTGCCAGGGACCTCTGAACTTTTCCTCCTGAGATGGTTAAGTTTGGAATAACAGACTGCATAAAAACTGTAGTGAGTTATTAGCTCATGTTTGGACATGATGGGCCTAAATAATCTATTCCAGCTATTTGGTAGGTACCATAACCTGTGAAAATATATCTGAGCACCTATGGCCAGCACATTTTTTTTTTTTCCAAGTCAGTAGTTCCCTATGTGTATCCAGATGCTTGGAACCCCCAAAGGCTTTTTGCTTACCTGACTCAATAGCAAGATGAGCAATAAGAACACAGGGGATGTATATTGAAAACTGTACTTCACCTTTCATTGATTGATAGCAGATCAAACTAAAGGACTATGTCAGATCCTTGTATGCATGCAGGAATGGTGAAGTATAATCAGTAGATAGCTTGCAAAATCCTTTGAGGACCTCATAAAAGCTTAGATGCCTCGCTTTCTAGTTTAAAATACTGTTTGGGATAAGGTTTGTAGGTTGTTTGGACTTTATTTATTATATTTGGCTGTGAGCAGACTATTAGATTAATTACTTAAGAACTTACTGATGTGTTTATGCTTTGATGTGCAATGGATTAGCTGATGACGATGTTGTCATTTAGTGAATCATCAGAGATATGGGAGATAGCTGCTACTGAAAGGTCATATCAACTGTCGTTTCAGATTTTCAGCGTATGCACGTAGGTACATCTGCAGGGATTACACTCCTTGGATTGGAAAATTTCCAGGACAAACACAGCAGAGTTCTACCTTTGAAAAATTGTATTATTTGCAGTATTTTAGTGAAGACAGAGGTTTTAGAAAGCATTTGAGAGGCTTATTTACAAGATTCTTAGACAGATGCTTTTGCTTATTCGGAAATGCCAATATTGAAGTTCTGTATCTTATTGGTCTATAAAGATTGTGGATACATCAAGGAGAAGGAGATGGATTATGTAAGCATTAACAGCAGTGGAAAATCTGCAGTCTGCATAATCTCTTCAAAATACACACCATCTTCCACTTTTCAGTTTGTTTGAGACCTTAAAAAAGAGAAGGTCTAAAAAAAGATAAAATCCTTTTTATGGAGAATTTTTTTGTTTCTATTTAGTTTCAGGAAGGCAGTGAGCTAGTGAACAGTGTAACTAATCTGGCAACTGCAAAGTACATTGTTAAACTAGGTGGTTTTAGGGAATAAGAATTTGATTCTATATAGTCAGGCCACGTTACTTTCCAAGAATATGGACATAACATACTCTCAACATTTTTATTTTGAAAAGGCTTATGGTTCTCAAAGATCAATGGCTTTTCTGATTTCATATCTTGACCTAGAACAAAATGAAGCCCAGATTTCTGAAATAAATAAGTGAATTCTGGGATAATCCAAGTTAAAGATCATTTGTGATCTGAGTAAAAATGTGCAGCAGTATATTGTTTTTAAACCACACCTTTCTGGGCTTTTACACGTTTTTCCAAGATAGATCCTTGGTCAGATTTCTGTGGTCCTTTTCTCATCTTCTGAATCATCCTACAACTTCTTCAGGAGTTACAAAAATACAGTGACCTGGATCCTCTGCTGCAGCCAAGATAGCAGCAAAGACAGTTCCTGTTGCCCTGATGCTGGGCTCTTTACTGGGTTTGACTTTGAGCAGGAGATATCACAATCTTGGTACAACTCAGGTCTTAAGTAACACCAGTTTCAGTGGCCTGATTTTGAAGCTCAGTATTACCATTGCAGAAGAAATTCATAGTCGTGCATTTTTTGATATGGACTGCCATTTTTTTTCCACAGTTGCGAAGTATGAAGTAGCTTAGGGATCACCATAGGGCTTGTGTATGTTCTTCCTAAATGTTCTCACATTGGTTATGTGGTGATGGGGCTGTTAATGCCATTACGTAGCACTGTATAAAGCTGTGACGGGGTAGGTGTGAAGAGAAATCTTTTAATTATGAGGATGGTGAGGCACAGGAAGAGATTGCCCAAAGAGGCTCTGGAGTATTCCCCACTGGAGATCTTTGCAGACAGATTAGTCAGGAATTATGTGCATGTAGTTGATCATGCTGCAAGTCTGAGGTGTGTCCTAGATCAATGTTTTCTACTTGTGATCTGTGATTTCTATTTTTTTTTTTGTCTCATCAGTTTTTTCATGGGTTTATAACTGAAGCTGTTGCCCTTTGATAATTTCCTCTAATCAACCTAATCTTTTTCCAATATTTATTTAACTAGATGATGATTTTAGTGTATATTTTTAAGCCTTGGGAGCTCAGAAATAATAAATCATTGCAGGATGAGTGCTGGCGGAATTTTAAGAGGACTGTCACCATGTTCACTGTTAGTGTTCTAAGCCCAAACAGCTGCTTGCAGATTCAGTCATGAAAGCACCTTTTAGAGAGGAAAAATTCTTCTCTGCAGAGGAGGAATGCAACTGGAAAACAATGTATGAAAGTAAAGAAAAAAAAAGAAAGATAACAGTAACTACTAATAAGGCTGAAAACTGGGTGTCATTAGGGCAGCATTGCAGGAGAACAGGAAAAATGAAAGTGGTGCAATAACTGCATGTTCTGTAGAGATCGACTCTGGGAGATGACAGCTTCTTCCTTTGTCCTTAACCAGAGACTTTGTAACTCTAGAGGGAAAGTAAGTGAGAGATTGCCCACATGGACCTACTGAGCTGGAATGCAGGAGCAGCGGCTAAATATAACACGTCTCCAACTGGCAAAAGAAAGAAAACCAAAGAGCTGTGGGAGGCAGCTATGGAAATGATACACTGCACCTCTACTGTGCAAGTCTTAGTTTACAAGGTTCCTTTGATGTAAGACCTCTCTGCAGTGACAGCTAGTTTCACTGAAGTTCATTATAGAGTAAATAGATGCTACTTTTATAACTCACCTCCCAATAGAATATGCAAATTTCGTCTTTTCCAGGAACATGCTGTGAGAGTGTGCTGAACTCCAAAGTATCAGATTTTTCTGATAGATAACCTAGAAAATTCAGCAGTTTTAAAAGATACAATTCTTTCCTTCTGTGCATGTTTTTTCTCCCAGTTAGCTGTCACAGGACCTTCCTTTACTTGCAGCATGATGATGAAAAGCAGTGGGGAGGAGGTCAAAGGAAAATGACACCAGGTATAACATAACACAACATTAATATTTGAATGGCTCTGTTTTCCTCCATTGCTACGTCCTGCATGATGCAAAGGAAGGAGACGTGGGTATTTGGGGAGCTGCTGTGTTTCTCTGGCTGCCATCAGTGAGCTGAGTGTGCTCGTCAGGGCTAATTGGCATGGGGGTGAGTGTGCTTTGTCATATGCTCTTCTTTGAACTCATTCTGAAGTGAGTGTCTCTGTGGCAGTGGAACTGGAGAGTCCATCCATATACTATGTCTTAGAAGAGATAAAAAAGACAGAAGAAACCCCCGTCAAACAAAACACTGGAGGAGCTATTAGCTCATCCAGTCCTACGGAGCATCTGAACTCCGGACACCGACTTCCACTGCGCTCTGTAGTCAGGGAGCTGCCAGGTTTGAGAGGCAGCATCACATCTCCCACACTGCTCCTCAGGCATGGCACTGTCTTCAGAATTGGTCACGGTTTTCGGTGTGGACTCAACTCCTAGGGGCTATGACCTGGAGCAATCCAGAGGAAAAAAAAAAAGTATAGTGTAAATGATCTTTGGGAAGTAAGTAGGGTGTTGTCTATTGTAAGCTAATCTGTTTCCTTTGGCTGTTGTTTCCTGAAATCATCAAATCTTTTCCCACTGTGCTTCTGTACCACTGGGCGTACAAAAATATCTTGTTCCTTTCTTTGGAGATTATGCCTCAAAACAAGGTCCTTTTTATCATAGTCTGACTCTTTTACCTTCTCTTTCTACCCCTTTGCGTCTTTGTGTCATTTATAAAGAAAATCCTTTTTCTCCCTGATAGCATGTGTGATGGGTAACTTTCAAATTCATGTCTAGAATATCACAAGTCTTCTGAGTTCACATCTGCTGAGTGAGCATCGGGAGTTTTTGTACTTCACCTTGATTTTGCAATGGCATTGACCAAATTCAGTGGGCTTCTGTTTCAAATGCCTTACTTGAAGCCTTACTCATTTAGTGAGTATTTGTGTGGCAGCATCTCTGCTTCCTGGTGATAAATGATTTCAGCATATTGAAATATAGGTAGATTTAAAAAATGAAGAACCTCCTGTTTTCTGAGAACTTGGAATTTTAATGAAAGACTGTATGGTACAAAAGTGATATGCTGTAAAACTGTGCTGTACTGAAACTAGAGAACACTGAAGCTGGAATAAGATTACCCACATGGGTATTTTTAATAAGTTCAATAGTGTGTTTCCCTGCCTGTTTGAGAAAATAAATCTCTTGCTTTCAGACCGCCTTGCTTATATTACCTGGAATAAGGTATGTCGTAGCTCAAGCAACATTATCTTCAATCAAGGAAGCAATAGCCTTTTTTTCTTCTAAATTTAAAAAAAAAAAACCCTAATGTAAAAGCATTCCTGATGAAAACTGATGCAGCTAAACTGAAATCAGCAAATCACACCTGTCGAAAGTGGTGTTTAAAATGTTATATACCCAAATTATGGTTCACCCAGATGATCATTCTGCAAGGTTTGTTTTATTCTGAGTCAACCTGGCGTGCAGGCAATGTCCCTTTTCTAGCACGACAGGGTTTTGCAGAAGCACAGGATCCGTCTGCTTGAGACTTAGTGTAGCAGCAAGGCCGTACATAATGTTAGTGCAAAGTGTAAATAATACATCAGCATGCGACATAACAGGCATTAACGGTGGAACTGGACAAGCCAGGTGGTGTAAGTCCAAAGGAGAAAGAAAACTTTAGTAGTGGTGAGAGAACCAAATAATAGTTTCTTCCAGATCAGCTTTTTTTTTTAAAAAAAAGCGTTACATTCTTTAGATTAAATAAAATGACTGCAATTCTTTCGTAGGAAGCTGCTTTAATTGCTATTTTGTTTCCATAAGTCACTGCATAAATTATATCTTCTCTATAAATTCTCTTTGTTTTTGCTTTGCCTCCTGGGGTTTTAATTTATCAGACTTGTCATTTCTTGAATATTATCACAGATTGAAATGTACAGTAGACACCTGGAGGCTTTTACTTTTTTCCATCCTTGGGCTTTGTAGAAATAGGACCATCTGGCCTGTAGGTCTGGAAGCATCAACATTCACTCATTAAATGTGTCGGACGCCCTCACTTTCAATCTGCCTCATTTAGCTACCTTAGGACTGTAGTTAGGTGGTCTGTTGTTTTCACCTGTTGTTTACAAGCAGTGTAAATGTGTGCTCCAAACTAGAGGCAAATATCTCCTGCATCCATCTCCAGCTTCCTGTTTCATTAGTGCTTGGCTATTCCTGGAATAAGAATCTGGGGGTAAAGAATGGTGATACTTCCAAAATTTCTGTTACCGCTTCAGAAACGGTTATCAAACACGAAGCCTAAAGAGGACCCCGCTGGGTTATCTAGTGGGTGCTTCCCGAAACACAAACAGCAGTGAAGTGTCTACTTCCAGTAACAACTGCTGGTAAAAATCCCTGAGGGATGAGCGGTGCAAACCTTCGCCGTGTCAAACGGGGCTCAGGTGCCCCTGCGTCACCTGCCAGGCTTGCAAAGGGGACTTCAAAGGAGAGAGCTCAGCTCTCCGCTCGTTTCTGGGAAGGAGCACAATTTTCACGCTGGGAGGGAAAACGTGTTCTAGTTGTGAACTAACTGAAGACTGTCATCTTGCAGAGTATCCCTGGGAGAAGTTAGACCCCAGAAAGGAGCCTTGTTTTGATCATTAGCAGCAGCTTACCTGCCTGTAAGGAGATGGTGACAGGCTGTAAAACCCTCTTCTGTTTTGCATGTGCTGGAAGAGTTGACAGCAGCTTATCGTGAACTCAGCAATGATGTCATTGCAGTCTTACTAATGTAGGGGTTTTTTTCCCTTCTCCCTGTAGTTAATAAATACCTTTTAAAACTTTTTAATAAATATAAATAAATAATAAAAATGGAGGGTATAAAATTCCAAACAGAATACCAAAATGATTAACTTTGTTGTATGAATGCATCCCCTCATGTCAACTTTGTGTTCACTGAGGCTAATTATAAGAGCAATCATCGTAGGCATTTGGGCTGACCTTGCTTCTACCGAAGGTGGTAAAAAACCAGTCTCCTACGTAAAAGAAAAAAAGACTTGAAAATGTCTGCTGTGATGTAAGCATGAATTAGGATTTAGCTTAATCTGGAGACCCTCAGGTTCAATAAGAAGTTTCAGTAAGAGCTTCACTAGAACATAGATCAGAGCACATTTACTGAGGTGAGGTTTATATTTTCAAGGCAGTCAGACTGCTGAGGGTACCAAGTGCTACATCTTGAGTCCAACCTGTATGCAAGACACTGGGATGTGAGGAGACATGCTGAACTGCATGCAGCTCGAGTTACATGTGTGTATATGTCTGTGAAGGATTGAGCTGATCATTTCTAATTAGCACGTGCAGACTTTTTTTAACCTTCACTTTTACTGCCTGTGATTAAGTGTCATGCTCACCCTGCACAGATTGCTTTCCACGGTGACTCCAGCAGTTCATTGGCTGCTTTCTGTATCACTCCACCTTATTGGTGCCTTCAAGGCTTAATTTATCATAAGTAAAGCAGATTTATAAATGTAAATTTACACAAATAAGATTTGAATGCTGTGATTCACAGCCACAGTAGTAACTTTAATAACTAGGAATACTTAGAGAGTCAAAAGAAATATTGATGTTGTCTTCCTTTCCTCATTTTGCCGGAAATATATGCAGATCTATCATTTACTGAGAATAAAAGTGGATCTGCCAAAGCTTTGGAACGTACAAACCATTTCTGTCTGTTTGCATACCTCAGGTCTGTTTTGATATAATTTCTTGTTGATTATCCCATTTTCACTGCAGGAAGATAGCTCTCAAAATTAGCATTCCATTAGATGGTTCCAGCAGAAAGTAAAATGCACCATGACTGTATATAATAAGCATTACTTGTTTTAGTTTTTTAAGTTGTTAGCAAGTGTGGACCTAAATCATGCACCTTTTGCTGTAAAACTCTGAGGAAGTGGGGGAGAAGGTAAAGCTGGGGAGTTTTACCTCCATCTCCTGATACCCCCTCAGCAATAGCATGGAGTGCCCTATGGGTCACCTCTGTAGGGTCTGCCCAGGCAGGTCCCGCCTGTGGTCCTCAAGAGCGCGTACTGCCCATTCTCAACATGCCGTTCATTAGCCCCAGTGAAAGCGTCTGTGCCCTCTACAGAGAGATCTGACTTCTCCAACCCCTTAAGAAGGCCACAAGCCCAGAAGGTGCCGTGCCCTCCAGCCTCATGCCATCAGGCTGACTGTGGTCCGTGCCAATTTTCACATGAGCAGAGAAGGTAGGAATATGTGGTGGGGCAATACTTCTAGGAAAATTTAAAAATATTATTTGGCAGTAAATTGCGCTGCTGGAGTCAACAGTCTCTTCCTGATCATTCTGCCTTTTGCTGTTGTTGGACAGCTGCTTTCTTCTCTGATGTAAGCTGTTTCCATTGCAAGGATGTGTACGACACCTCAGCTGCAGGTACTCGGCAGAGAGGTCACTGGGGGATGCGTAGGGGAGGGTGGTGGTGAAAAGGTGCCACTCCTCCTGGTGCACCAGATGTCAAAAGCCTCTGCCCTTTACTTCCAGCTTCAGAGAAGTCTTTCTTTAAGCTGCCTCCAAGTCCAGCAGGCCTCCTTGTACAAGAAATACTTGTGCTGACTGCCAAATGCCAAAACATTTTTTTAATCCTTCTTGTCTAGCGAGCCATACCATAACTTGCTCTGGGAAGGGGAGAAAGAAGCCTTTCTGCAGAGAAAGGATTCCTTCTGGTGCAGCAGTCACAGCAGCTCACAAAACTTGGCTCTGCTCTAACTCCTCAGTTTTGGGTCAGCAATTAGAAAGGCTGAGCTGATGGGGATATGGAGTTATTTCTTCTCCTCTTCTACCATTATTAGCATTCAGTTTCTGTCTCTCCTTCTAAGTTAAACTTCACGAGGCAGGATGAAATGTTGGTGCCTTCTTCCAATCAGTAGGTAAGCCACGTCACGACACGCATGCATCACCTGCTGCCAGAGCCCGTGGGAAGATCCCCAGCAAATCAAAGCAAGGAGCTGAACGAAAGCAGTCATTTAACCCCTGTGCTATCCTTGAGGGCTTCCTAGCTTCATAAAATGTGTTTTGCTTTCTGTTATGATGATTTGGTACCTGAATGATCTATGCACCTCAGGCAGCAACGGTGAGGTGGATTGACTGAAATAGAACCCAGGGGCAAAATACCTGCATCAGCTTAAAAGAGCAGTACCCTTCTCTCCTTTCCAACTGTTTGACTGGAGTTTGAAAATGAAGGGATAGAACTAATTTACTGAATTCCTAATTTTTGATAGTTATAAGAAATAACCATCTATTGAAGTAATGCATGTATGGATATTTATATGGTTCAATCAAGAAGAAAATTTCTCAGCTAAGAGATAAAGCATAAATAAAGCATCAGCACTAACCTCTAAACAGGAGTTCACACTAAGGAAATCTGTTTTGTGAATGGTAAAACTGAGGCATAAAATGATGCACGTGCCTCCGTGCAGACTTCCGTCAGCTGTAACCACTGTGCCTGGGAAGGACAGAGCTTGTTCTGCCGGCGCTGTGCAGCGGGACTGTACAAGTGCTCGATCTGAAGTGTTCAAGGTGTGATAGACTGGGGTAAACTCAGTGTTGAGTCAATTTGCACATTTCTAAATACCCCAAAGCTGACAGATCACTGCTAAAACCCCAAACTTGCCTTGTTGAGCCTGTGATGTTGGAGATTCAGCTGGAAAGCCAAAAACAAAAATTAACCTTTTGAATTTTGCATGTTCTTTTTTTGCATCAGACTTGAATCTGCTGTCTCATACTTATTCCAGGGAAGGCTGTACCAAAATCATTTTAATTACATCAGTGTGTAACTAGTATGAGAACAGAAGTGTGATTCTTACAAAGAAAGCATTGTTTTAGCTTTAAATCAATTAAAAGTTAATAGTAATATATAGTAATACACAATCCATCTTCTGTTGCCTCTTGTTACTCTAAACGTGCATGAGTTTAATGCATGCTTTTAGCAGCTGCTGAGATTACCGTATGTAAATAAACAAGGTTAAATCAGTGCAAACACTATCTGAACCTCTATAGTTACTATAGGAAATATCTGAAATACAGTAAACAACTGTAGTGGGCTCATTTAGCCTTCCAGGCAATAATGAAGGCTGACTGCTGAACCCATTCATTATATTGCAAACTGTTTTGTGTATACTTCATCCAGCTTCAGCTGAGAAAAATCCCAGAACTTGGTACCCTATTTCCAGTACAAAAGGGTAAGTTAGATTTTACTGTACTGGTGCCAAGTTACACCCGCCTGAACCTGGTGAGGGTGGACAGAATAGAGCCCTCTCTGTTCACTCGTGCTTTACGAATGTGAGCGAGTATCTTGCTCTGTTTTCAAACAGAGAAAGAAAAATGTACTGTTCACTGTGAATCTGCAAAACCGTATGAAGTGAAAACTGCCAGTTTCTGTTCACAGTAGCAGATGAGATAAAACACCAATGAACGTAAGCCTCAGAATTCAAGTAATAACATGACTGCTCATTGCTATATAGGAAAAATTAAGCCAGAGTATAACGTTAATTAGCATTAATCACAGGCAAATCATTCTGTCTGATACAAATGTGAGTAGCAAATACCAGAAGCTGTCGTTAAAAGTTAAATCTTTTCGCAGTGGTTTTTAACAATACTTTGCAGTATGTAGGCAAAGACGGTGCAGGGTTAGGCAGCTGCTAGTCCTCCTAACTATGGGGAGGTATCCAAAAATTGCCCTACAGATGCAATCTGTATGGATTACGTAGACTTAGTAGCATTCACTCATCCTAAAATTTACAATTTCAGATCAAACTTTTTCATACTGTACAAAGTTGATATCATAAATGCTTTAAAATGGGAGACACCTTATTGTAGTGTGTATAAATGCTGATAGCACTGATTTATATCATATGCAATCTGAAATGTGATTAATATTTTAAGCTAATATCCAAATCAAGTTGTTATTTTTATAACCTCTCAAATGAAAATTATGAGACTCTTAAAAAAACCCTCAACAACAGACTCATAAAGGGGATAATGAGAGAGACATTAGCTGTTTATAAAAGATAATATCTCATGCAAATTTGACATTACATGTCTTACTGCATGCTATTAGATGTTCATTGGGTATGCAAATATTATTCACTTAGTGTAACTGTTGTCTGCTCTTCAGTCAGCATAAGGAAACATGAGCTTCAGTGCTGTGGTTTAGCATTTTTTAATGAAAATAAAAATAGCTAGACTACACTCTTGTCTTTGATCAATTCTTACAATAAAAGGAAAATATTAATCCTTATTTCCAATGTACTTCTTTAAGGTGGCAATCAGTTGTTTAATGCTTGCTAAACTACATAAAATGCTTTAAATTATAATAAAAATACGTGATAGGGTTGGTTCATAATTTCTAAAATATTTGTCTATTCATATTTATCATATTAATAGCACAAATATTTCTGAGATCTAGAGTACCTGTAGATTGGCATGAAGAACACCTAACATTGACATCTTTAATTTGGTGAGATTCAACAAGAAGATGCGTTTAAGGGTAGTTTGCATTAGTATTTTTCAGCTGTGGTAAATATACTGTGTCCCATTTTTGTTACATGAAAATTCGCATGGCTCGATAGCGTGGGCTAGAAGAGAATCAGACATGAATTTTCTTAAGACTGAATAGGCCTTGCTTAAATTTAAGTCCTGGCTTCAAATGCAGTTGCCATTGTACAGGGGAGGCAGGGTTCCCAGAGCTCCTGGGTCATCAATAGCAGTCTTCTGCTGTGGTGTGCGCATATATCATGCTATCCTTTTAATAATCTAAATAAATCCCATCTACAAACTGTTCTGGGGGTTTTTTTTTGCCCCTAGGAAGCTGTTCTAGGACCTCTCTCTTAAGATCGAAATCATCCTCTAATGTCCTGCCTAAATATATTCAAGACAATTTATACCCATTTGTTCCTGTGCCAGTACTATCCTTTAGCTTAAAAAATGTCTTTCCCCTTCCTGGTGTGTCCCTGAAGTGTTTTCTGAGAGCAATCATACTTCTTCCCAGCCCTTGTTTAGTTAGGCTAAACAAGCCAGGCTGTTTCAGCCTTTTCTCGTAGGATTGAAGACTTTCCCCTGGTTTTGATGCCTCTCTGCTCTCTTCAGGTTTTAATTCTTCTTTATATTTTAACACAGATAAACAGAATTGTTTGGAGCCTTCAAGACAAGGACTAGTGCCTTGTACAATGCTGGTTAGTACTTGCCATATCTTCTCGGCAATATCTCTCAGCCCACGCAAGAAATTACTTTTTTTTTTTCTTCCTTTTCCCCACTTCCTCCACAGCTGACAAGTGCATTTTGATGGCTTGCCTCCTGTGCAGTTTCCAACGTTGGGATGCTCAGTTTGTAGCTGAAATTCTGACTACTCACTACGTGCATGGCCTTGTACTCGGTAGAACTAAGTTACTGCGAGTACCTGTTGCTTCTGCTTTCAGTCATACCGTTCTTCTCGTGTGATATCCCAATTCGCTTATGTAGCAACAGCATTGCAAATTTGGTGTCATCAGCAGACTCCCCGAGGACTTTCCTACCTGTGCTAGCTGCGCGCCCGCCTGTGCTCCTGCGGCGCTGGCTCTGCGGAGGTCCCCAGGGCTCTGCCATACGCAGCCGCCCCTCCGCAACTCCGCTGCGCCGTGGAAAGCCAATTTTAACGCGTGCATCGCTTTCTGTTTGTCCCGGAGCACGGGGAAACTCCAGATCAGAGTGCTTTCAGTCTGTTTCTCCACAAATAAATCACTGCAAACACTGGCGCATACCCTTGGGGTGCATTAGTGGGAGGGCGTGATACGGGACAATGTGACTGCCTTCGGTGAAGTTACAGAGCGCTGGAAATCTGTGTGCCAGTTTGGGCTGGGGCCTCTCCTTCTCGCACCCCTTGCCAGCCTGCTTCCAGGAGGGGGGCTGCTGCTGCTTCTTGAGACAGGGTTTTGTAAATCCAGCGATCCTGCAGTTCCAGCTACGCTTCACCCTGGCAGTATACTTTAAACATCCCTAATCTGCGCGGTAGCTATACCGAGCTAGAGCCAAGTCACTGAAAGAAAAGCAAATGTGTTAACTAGCCCAGAACATAGGCTGTGCCCAATCACTGGGTATTTCAGACCGCAATACAGACAGTTCCCTTTCTTTAAGAAACAGCCTTGTATTATATTTTATTCATCGAGACATTCCCTACACCATTGCCTTGCATGATTCCTGCTGCGTACAGATGTGAATATAGTGGCTTTAAATTCACCTGACTGCTGCATATGTCCTTGAATCAGCAGTCTGCAGTGCACTTAGCAGCATTACGATAGCTATTATTTTCCTGCTTCCCAGTGGGCTACCATTCATTCCAATCCTGTCAAAGCCTGCAAGTGCCAAATCCAGAAATTTAACATTCAATTAACACTCTGTTTTGTTCAGGGAGCATTCTACAATGGCAATGTGCTGCTTGCATCTCATTATAAGATAGTAGTCCTTCTTTGCTAACACCTTGCTGTAATCTGTGTCACAAAGAACAGCTAAAATGGAGCTATAATAAAGCACAACTCTGTTGGTAGCGTTTCATGATTTAAAGCAATCTATCTCTTGAAACATATTATTTTTCTTATGTACTACTTATAGATGAGATAATTTCCTCTTTGCTTTTTTGTCGGTAAGAGTTGCTATTATGCTCTGCTCATGAGTTTGTATGATTCGTATCCCTTGGCCTTTGCATCAAACACAATTTTTTGTGGCAAACTCCCTCTTCCTGTGGGAGGATTTAGGATACCTAATATATGTGTCTAAAATATAAAGGATGTTGGTGTCTGACCTAAAAAGAGCTTCAGAAAGTCTCAGAGAAAAACTTCAGCAGCTGTCCAAAGTTGAATTATGGCCTATATGGGGTTCATATATATTAGTAACAAGCATAAAAAATTCCAAGGTAGAGGATGAATTTGGGCTTACTCAGGGTGTGAGTAACTCTGAGCAGATGAATTCAAGACAAAATCTTTCAGCTGGATGGAGTTCAATTGTTTATTTTCCCATACCTAATTTGCGTATCCTCAAAGTGATTTGGTCACGTAAAAGCCTTAAAAAATGCCAAATAAGTTATTTGAGGAAGATGCAGTTCTCAGATGGGGAGAGCAATCCAGGAGAGAACTCAGGTAATTAACAGGCCTAGGAAAGTGTGGGACTACCGAATTATTTTCCTGTCTCGTCTTGCACGAGAGAGTTATGCCTGGATATGCAAAACTGCTGCAGCGCTACAGGGGCTGGTGCGGACTGACGGGGGATTTATTATCTGTTCAGCGCAGCTGATTGGGCTGCGGGTGTAGGAGAAAAAGGACTTCAGGAAACGATCCCAGCTTTTCACCTGAGGTTTCACATTTGCTGGAAGCTTAAATTCAACTCTGTTAAAAACATTACCATTTTTCCACCCCTTCAGTCAGAATCTGTCAGTGCCTGTGTAGGCTTTTCGGTTCTCCATCTTGCTAGGTAGTCAGCTAAGAAGATGACTGAAGTTTATTAGCTGGCACTGGCAAAATAAATAGGGGAGCATGCAGTAAAGAATGTTGTAAGCATTGTGAGCTGTACAAGAGTGGGTGGTTGGAAAATGCCCTGAAAGTCCATCAGTTTTTCTTTCGCCACCACTTCTCACCTGTCTCTGGATCCTACAAGTGGATAAATGGACCCAGAACACCCAAATGCCTTTCTGAAGTCTTTGAAAAGCAGTAGGATTTACTGTACCTCTTATGATAGCGGTGACTCACCAAGAGTGTTCTCACTTGAAAGGTCTCTTTGCTTCTCCTTCTCCTACTCCTACACCTTATCTAATACTTGAAGAAGGTTAATATTCCTTAGCCATTGAAATACAGCAGCTCGAAGGGCATGTTTGTATGAAGATGTTCTGCTCAGTATTCTTGTGACTCTGTCTTTCAAATGCCTCCTCGTATTTCTGGCCGAAATGGAGTAACTGAGCATTTTTATTATTCGATGTTCTTTATGTCAGATAATGGAAATTACCTGATTGGTTTACTCAGAATGCAAATTATATTGGAAAAAGGAATTTGGCATTAGGTCTGATGCATAAATAATTCTTCTGTCATTTTTCAGTACATCTGCGTGCAACTGTTAGACCTCGGGAAGTTGAGAGATCTGTGTGCTTCCTGTCAGGGCACAGGAGATTGAGAAAGTGGTATTAGGGGATTTCAGTAAAGGAGAAGAGCAGGAATTAGCTACTGTGCTTCTAAATTTGAAAGGAAGCTTTCCCTCCCTCTGTTTTAGGTTTCTGCTGGTCTTCTATCTTTTCCACTGAGTTTTCTGCTGTGGATAAAAAATATATGTATTAAAAACATTAAAGGATACTAAAAATCTTCCTAAATCTGAATGCTACAGACTAAGTAAGATAACATTGTATTTAATTATTTTGTATCCAAAGTACTTTGGTGTCAGCTGATGGCAATTCCCCACTCACTACATTCCTACATTTGACTTTGAGTTATAACGGGTTCCCAGTTTTCAGGAGTCGAGCCCAGTAGCCAGTGAAAGTTTGTGGTTGAAACCAATCTCTAGTGAGAACCTAAGCAGTAATATCTACTAGTGGCCAGGACCTATGGAAAATAGAATTATTCTAATAAAAATTGAAAACAAGCCCTACAGAACAGGAAATTAGAATGTGAATGTACTCATTCTGGGCATAACGATTCTTCCTGATAGGATGAATGTCTTTCCACGTGTAAGACACTTTGTCTGCAACTATGCAAACACTAAAGCTATAGAGTCCCCAGGAGATCCATCTTTACCTTTTTTAAAAAAAATACTAAAAATCCTCCTCTCTGTAGTGTCCTAGAATACTACAAAACTCCTGAGTGTCCAGCAGAGTGCTATTTTACAAAACAAAATCTAAGACATTTTCAAAATGCACGTGTCAGTGTAAAGTGATAGGGCTGGCAAACATCATACGAAATGAAAGATGTGTGTATATAAATATATATATTTGAAAAAAATTCTATTACTGCAAAGATCTGCATTATATTACCTGCACATGGGACCTTTGACAACACAAGTCCAGATTATGACCAAATAATGCTGTTAATACAATGGAGCTGAGAGAAATTCATTGTAATGGAGATCTTGAATAGTGAAATCACACATGAAGTATAGATTTTTTTTTCTTTTGAGTTTTAATTCCAATAACAAGCCTTATTGTAATCTTCAGTTAACACTGTTCTATTAGCAAATACAAGAAAGCAGGTAGCTCTTGACTGAAAATATAACTCTAGGTATGATCCGATCATTTCATGGCAATGTAACTTCAATATTTAATTGAACTCTCGCTGAACTATTTTAGGTGAATTAAAAAAGAGTGATTCCAATTATGATTGAATTTGTCCAAATGATAATATTTCACTAGTCTTTTTTTTTTTTTTTCTCCTGAGGGAAAATCAAGTATTCTGAACTTCTTATAGATTGTTTTTAACATTTAGCATAAATATATTAAGTTACTGTATGCAAAAGTTATTGAATTGTAAGATGGAACAAATCAGCTGGAAACTAGTCTGGAAGAAACAAAAAAAAAGATACAAAGCACTAGAACAATGAACAGAAACTTCAGGCAGTTTTCACTAGAAACAGGTATAATTCTAATGCATATTTTTATCACGTTTTTTAAATTGAGAATGAAGGACAGAAAGTTCAAAGTTGGTGGAGAGAAGATGGAAAACACTGGAGAAAAGGGCAAAAATGCTGAATGGTCCCTAGGGACTCTGTAAATTGTTCGTATCCAGTGGGGAGGACCAAATGCTACTTTATTTGCACTGAGAAGAGTTGGGATTCCTTAACTGCTGAGTGCACCTCCCATGAGAAGCAGTCCAAGAGTGTGCTCACTCACGCAAATGAGCGCTGGTAGGCTGTAGCAGTGAAAGGCATGCCCCTGCCGGGGGTTTTAACCCATTCTGAAGGATATCAGTAATGAAGACTACATGAAGGCTACAGACTGGGGGCGGAGTGGCTCGAAAGCTGCCTGGCAGAAAAGGACCTGGGGGTGTTGGTGGACAACCGGCTGAGTATGAGCCAGCAGTGTGCCCAGGCGGCCAAGAAGGCCAACACCATCCTGGCCTGCATCA
>VUYV01000013.1:2121294-2144541 GCA_008711295.1 Anarhynchus alexandrinus
GCAGAATCACCTCCCTCGCCCTGCTGGCCACACTTCTTTTGATGCAGCCCAGGATGCGGTTGGCCTTCTGGGCTGCGATCGCACATTGCTGGCTCATGTTGAGCTTCTTGTCGATAAAGATACACTGGTATAGATTTTAGCTCTGTCTGTGCAGGTGGCTGGAGCTTCTGGACTTCAGCGTGGACTGGAAATCTGTGCCAGCAGGTCTTCACAGTGGTTGGTTCTTGCACTATCTGTATCAAAACTGTGTCTTGATATAAATGCACCTGCAAGTGCACTTGCTAGAAGCGCACCTACATTTCTCTGTGTAAAGGGTAGTTGTTTACTTAGCATCCACCAGGCTTTCTTGTAGTCATTTGGGGTTAGATTCCTCTTGTACTGTGGATTATTTGAAATAAGGAGAATAGATAGGAAGGAAAGGATGTGGAACAGTTCTGGAAAGGAGTATTAAAGCAAAGCATAACTA
This sequence comes from Anarhynchus alexandrinus, assembly GCA_008711295.1. NCBI lineage: Eukaryota > Metazoa > Chordata > Aves > Charadriiformes > Charadriidae > Anarhynchus > Anarhynchus alexandrinus. Next base: position 2,121,761 of record VUYV01000013.1, read on the forward strand.
CAAAAGTGATAGGTGTAAGCAAGAATTATGATCAGAGTGTATTCACAAACGCGGGAGTCATGCTTTCAAGTAACATTAAGATTCCTCAGCAAACTAAGTCATTACCATTGTCTACTCTCTTTAAAGTATTACCTCTGTGTGCCAAAAGGCTGAACAAGACCATCGGAAAGAATCCAACTCATATTATTCTTCCTGTAAAATATCATTTTGAAAAACAGGAGGCATCAAGGGCATAAGCATTACTTCAGTATTGCTTTTTACTTTCATAAGGCAAAGAGCAAAATGGATTGAACACAGTATTTTCCAATGCCTAACCCATCATGGTAAAACTCAAAGACAAGGAAAAATGGTTTTAAAAAGTCAACTATTAGTCATATTAGATGGAGGATATGTTCCAAAGTAAAAGCAAAAAGATCTTCTGTAGATTCAAAATCACCATAAACATCACAGTGCGAGAAAGATTGGGAACCTTTGAGAAGTTTTTATCTGTTCATAGACTCCAGACTCCTTACTCAGATGAGTCTGATTTTTTTGTTTTATCTTTAAAGACAAACAAATAAGCAAACAGGTGCACCATTAACCTGTCCCTTTTACCTGCAATTTATTCTGCCCAAGTACTGAAAGAGAATTGTACCCAGAGGAATGAGATCCAATATTTTATCCACACCCTCATCATTTATGTACTAGAACGGATTAAATGTTAATCTCTTAATAATCCTTAATGAAGCAAGAAAGATCTTCAGAAATTAGCACTGCTTAATTGTCAGATGCCACCTCGAAGGAAATGCTATTTGTTAGTCAGGGCAGGTCCCAGTCATTGCTGGGTTTGAAAACAGATTGTTTATTTCTCCGGGACAAAGCACTGCTGCACCAGCTGGAAACTATATGGTTTAATGCCTGCAGATAAATGATACGAGCGGTATAAGGCTGTCTGTCAGAGACAGGTAAATCAGCAGTTTGGAAGCTGTTGATAAGCGGTCTCCCTCATCTGAAAAGTGAGGTCAAGGAAAAAACAACACATGGGATTCATAAAAGCAGTGAAATTAGAGTACAGGAGGAGGACTGCGTGCATAAATCACAGCTTCGGTGCTGTGGAATCCTCAGGTGATGAGCTTTGACTCAAGAGCGATAAGATCTTCAAGAGCAACAGGGATTTAGCAATTAAAAACAAATCAGCAAAGATTTTTCTGTTTTTCAGTGAACCATTTACTATTTCTGTTAAAATGCAGTAAGCTTGAGCTGTCTGCGCTCTGAAGTCACAAAAAATATCTGGAAGTAGCAGACTTGCCAAAATATATGAAATTGCCTAAAAACTTTTTGATAAGTAATAGGAAAGATTCTTAGAGGTACTCCCAGCAGCAGGAAAAAACCTGTGACCAAGATGTCCATGGTCTCCTTCATTTTCCTTATCAGCCATGGAGCCTTTTGCACAGAGAATAAGGAATAATAAATCTGTCACAGAAATAATCTTGAAGGAACACATCAAAAAGAGTCTGTTATGTTTATCTTATTTTTATCTAACCCCGAACAATTTTTTAAAGTTGTTATCTAAAAAAAGTGTCTGTCTTCAGACTAATTCATGTCAAAACTGAAGTGTTAGCTCTGTGTTTGCCTGACTTGAAGAAGCTGTTTTCCCAAATATGTTTTGGTGAAAATGGATAAAAGATTTGTATATTTATAAATGAAAAGGAATTGGAGTCCCTTGGAGTTGGCTATGCAACTTAATTATAAAAAAATAAAATAAAATAAAGAAAGCAACAGCCAGAGGACTATTTAGTGAAGGATGTTTTTATTTTTCCAAAGTCTTCCTGCTGTCTGCTCAGCCTAATTGCAGTACGAATACTGAAAATATTGCTAGAATTTGGTAGGAATAAGAATAATAGAAAATCTCTCGAGTGTAAAGGTAAAGACAACGTCTGTCTTTAAACATTACATCATTTTATGCCGCCAAAGTAGGCACATGGATACCAAGCACACACAGCAGGGCCTGCCTAACACTGAGCATCCCTCATTATTGTTATGTCATGTTATGTTAATGCATCACCCAGTGATATATTATTTTCCTTCCCTGGGGATGCATAATGCGAATAGTTAAGTCTTTAACCAAAACCTTTCTCTCATAACCAGAAGTTTCAAAGACTAGACAGCAGTGGGATACATCCAACTGGCTGCCCGGTCATCTCCATCTCTAGAAATATCATGGGTGAGTTGGTCTCCCTTTTCTCTGTCTCCTTCCAGCTGGACATCTTACATCTGAGCTTTTCATACGTACAGCTAAGTTTAATAGAGAGAGTGGTCTCTGTCATAAATAACATTTGCTAATTATGTTTTTAAAAAGATAATAAGCACAGTTGTGTGACTTCTAATATTTTTGTATCTGTTATTTATAAGCCTAATAAGCCTAAATAAGCCTAAATAAGCCGCACTAGGAAATAACGCAGTTCTGGAAGTAAAGGAACAGAAAATAATCAAGTAGCAGATGGGACAATTCAAATTACTTATGTTGGAAAAGATAGAGATAAGGAAGGAAAAGAAAGTGAAGCAGGAAAATTTTGTATGAATGATACTGGTAAAAAAAAAAGTCTATGGTAAATGTTATTTGCAAAGAAAAAAAATAATTTTTGTTTGTTCCTCATGTTACTGAATTGAAAAAAAATACTGGTTTTTATCTCAGAAACATTCCCACATTGTGGTTTAAAAATCCATTGCAGAATGAGTTATATATTCATGAGCAGAGGGTTCATGAGCTTGTTCTGCCGCTCAGTCAGATCAGTCAGTTTTTCACCCTTCCAAGACCTAATAACGTCAGGATCATTTTTCTTCGGTCGCAGTGTGTCTGTGGAGGCACAGCAGAGATAATTTAAGCCAGAAGAGAAGTGTGTTTATTTCAATGTAGGAGACGTCGAATGCCAGTGTTTTACCATTAGATAATGCGCCGTATAAATCTTCACGTACACCAAGGCTGGAGAGGAGCACTTGTCTCGCAGAACCCGAGGTGTGGGAAAGGCGCTCCCGACCCGGATAAACCCTCGCATGTGTAGATGTTTGCTTCGGGCTCTGTACTCTTTGTTTTCTGCAGTGGCCAAGGAGAACAAGAACTTCTCTCATTTCACTAACAAGTTCAGGGGCCTTACTTTTGTAGTAGGTACTTATAAATAAAAAGTTTCCATGTCTTAGCTGATATTATAAAATTTATAAATAATAAATTTTAAAGACCGTTCCCATGGAACTCAAAATTTCAGCTGCAAAATTACTTTTTCATTCTCGTGTTATGATATGGTAGATAAATAGAATTTTATTCTGATTGAGCTGTAGGTTTCTTTTAAAAGGTTCATCAATACATGGGCCTTGTCTTTGCACTGAAATAAAATTTCCTGGGCAGCGAACTCTATTTCAAACCTAAATGAGAAAATTAAGATTTAAAAAGTTATGTCTATCTGCAGATGTAATTAATGATCAAACATGCAATTAAACATTAAAGAAGTTTTAAACTTTGTTGAATAGTTCCCTCAATGAGTTCCTAATAATAAGAGATATTAAATAACTTTGAGAAATAGTTTAAGTAGGCAGTTGCTTTTGGCAAATGTAATGCTTTAACACATTTTATTTTAAATCAGAGAATAAAAAGTATATACTAATGGAAGATGTCCAAGATTGATCAATGGCATATTTTCAATATCTATTAGCTATTGCTAAGCTGCTAGAGTGAGAAATATGCAGGGGATTTTGGTATGAATACCAACACTTCATCATTATAATAGGCATGATAAGTTAATTCCCCATTTTGTTGCTTTGGAATATTCCCAGGATAAACTTTGCTCAATAAAACAGTGCTTTAACTCAATAAGTAGACTAAACATTTAGAAGATAGTGAAGTAGAAGCTGCTCTTTTTGAACTAGGGATGATTGATTGAAATGTTTCAAAATTCCTTTATTTTGGCCATAGCCAAGCTCTATTAGCTTTTTTTTTTTGGCCAACAGTGGTATTTATAGGCTGATTCCCTGCAGTAGCTTCCTTGATCCAGAAGTCCACTATTGTCAGTATTTTGAAATGAAGTAATGGCTCATCAGATACACTGTTTTATGTAATGTTCTAGCTTTCAGTTTTGTTTTTCCTTTTTAACCCAGTCTGTTGAGACTTGGCATGAAAATGGGAGAATATTAACCTTTTTTCCAAACTGAAAGGAAGGTTAAAACCCGCACTGTTTCAGGGCCTGATGTGTAACACATCTTTGTCCATAATGATGTCCACAGAGAGTGCTGTTTCCATTAAAATCAAGGGAAAAATATTGCTCACCATATACATCCCTAAAGGCATTTCTTCCTACAATAATACTAGAACCTTGTGAATGTTTGGCAGGTTTAGTTAAAGGTTGTGGCACATAGTACTCATTTCATCTTATTGTCAAATGCCCATTTATTAAATTTTCTCTCGGCAGTTCAAATTGCTTTCAAATTAAGTATTTTGGCACTGTCATTCTTTTTTAGGATTTAATGGCGTTGTAATGTTCTGTTGTAATGAGTGACTCATTGACTCATTGTTTCATTGTTTCTCCACGTTACCTCTGCTGATGCTTTGCAAATTTTCGGGGTCTTGAGAGATTTATGCGTTCAATTTGGTTGTACCCAGTCTTGGAGGGATCAGTTCCTCTGCTACTGTGATTTTAGGGACTAATTATTGGTCAAATTAGCTGGTAAAGACAAAACCCAGGAGCAGAAACCTTTAGAAAACACAGGCTGTGCTATGAAACGTCAAGCACGAGCAGGGAGCAGCGGCAGCGCAGGTTATGAAGTGCTGCTTCAGAGCTCTGTGCTGTTTTGGAATCATAGAATAGTTTGGGTTGGAAGGGACCTTTATATGTCATCTAGTCCAAACCCCCTGCAATGCGCAGGGACATCTCCAACCAGATCAGGTTGCTCAGAGCCCCCCCCAGCCTGGCCTTGAATATTTCCAGGTATGGGGCATCTCCCACCACTCTGGACAACCTCTGCCAGTGTCTCACCACCCTCGTTGTAAAAAGTTTCTTCCTTATATCTAGTCTAAATCTTCCCTCTTTTAGTTTAAAACCATTACCCCTTGTTCTATCGCAACAGTCCCTGCTAAAAAATCTATCCCCCATCTTTCCTGTGAGCCCCCTTTAAGTACTGGAAGGCCACAATAAGGTGTCCCTGGAGACCTCAGTATTTAAGGCTCAGTACAAGGGGTCATAACAACCACTCGGTGCAAACCCTATGTCGGAGGGAAGGAGGAGCTGAATGCAATGCCACAGGTCCATCACCGCACGGCTTTGAGCCCGTGAGGAGGCTCACGCACACTTTTTGGCAGCTCTGTGGAGCAGCTTTTCTTGTGCTTCAGCATCCTGTGTGCAGCCGCAGGTGGCAGACACCTGCATCTGTCCTGGAGCTGGAGAAAAGCCTCAAGTTGTGCTGGACGTGAGTGCTGGGCTGGGCTAACGCGACTGGGGAACAGACGTGTGAGACTCACCCATTAAAGGTGAGACTTGGCATTATTAAAATAATTAAGCAGGCAAAGGGAACAATGCCAGCTTACTTCGGCTCTCCTATTTTTCCTAGGATAGCGTGTCAGCATGGATGCTGCACAAACTTCTAGCAGGCTTTTGAGCAATGAAAAAGTGTATAAAATAAGTGTGAAAGATATGACAGTGGACGAGGTTATTAATGTTAGTGATAAAAAATTAAGCGGATAACTGAATTAATTAAAAATTGGTAAAATGGGAAAGTTGTTGAAGTATAATACAATTTTTGAAGTCTTGTTTACTGGTACTAACAAGTACCAGATTTTTCTTCAGAGGAAAGGTTTCTCTAATAGCATGGCAAGCATTGAATCGTTAGAGAGAGAAGAACTTGCTCTTATGCCAGTTCTCCAAAAAAGCTTCTGCACCCACTGCTGGTTCTAGAATATCTTCAGTTTTTCTAACAATGCAGTGAAATTATTTACTGTTTTGTGGAACACAGGTTCGTGTACCGGAGTAAATGCATGTGGGACAGTTTTCTGATTTCTCTTTTGAAAAGAAGTGTGACTAACATCCAAAGCTATTAGGTATTTAAAACTATGGTCATCAATGTATATACACAAAATTCATGCTCTTTTAAGACTCAACAGTTTTAGGATTTTTTTCTGAACATGAAGACTTGACTGTTTTATCCCATAGTCTGTTTAGTTTCCCCTGGGTGATGGTCATTGCTGTTACAAGATGTTATTAGCACTCACTGAAATACACGGAAGGTTCTGGTTTAGAGGGTGAATTTTGTTTCTGATATTACAGTTGCAAATTAAGAGGGATTTTTCGTGTAAGAGGATATGTAAGAAAATTAGTTTAGGGCAGAAAGGGTGTCTTATTCACTGTATTTGTGTATTTTGGAGTGTCAGCGCTGAGACTATGGAGAGGAAAAGTGATTTTTTTTAAGGAACTCAGGTGACTCTGAGGGAGGTTTGGCATGTTGCTTTTCCATTAGATATAAATGCATAGCATGCATCTGTCATTGGACAACCCTTCCAAAGTTACTTAGACCCTATCATTACAGGTATACGGTCATATATTGGAGCTACTGTCAATCAGCAGATAAAAGATAATTTTATCTTCATCCACGTGATGCTGCTTTTTTGTTGCCTTTTGGCTTGGCTGTTGTTTAGAAAAGAAATGTTTCTGTTTGTACGCCCTATAATATGTCCTGTATTCAAGCTATTAGCTGCACTCAATATTTGGATTTGCTGTTGTTCTTGCGGTAGATACTGGTTTCTCCAAGGCAAACGTGCTTTTATAAAGCTTGAGCTATCTTAATCAGTTCTTTATGCGGAAATATAAAATGATTGACCTTTTTTGACATGCTACCGAAAGAATTCCTTGCTTCTCTTTTGTTCTCCTTTTTTAATTTGGAAATGGCATTCTCTACCAGCAAACAATAATTTTCAAAGTTAGAAAAAAGTTAGGAGTTAACAGAGCAATTTGGGAAGAATAATAACCATACATTGTGGGCTTGATTATCCACTGGTTTTCACCTTCTGTAATTCACAGAATGAGTTAGCATAAATGTATATGGTGCTTGGTTTACAGAGATGTAAATGTATGCAAAAAATATAAAACAACAGCAAATTAGGCTCAATATTTGGCATTTGTAATGCTGCAGAATGAATAGAAGTATTCATTCACTGGAATATTCACTAGAAAGATAGCTTGAAGAGTTAACTTGTTTTCTTTATTCTCTGGAAATAAGAAATAATTGAGTTTTAGCAAAAGTGGGCTACCTTCTGCTGCCATGGGGGCAAACCCAGCAGACAACTTGTCATGTTAGAACAGAATAAAACTTGAACAGTTGTTCCTGAAATGTGCAGCCTCATTTTCTAATTTGATTATTGCTCTAGTTGACAAGTTCTTAAGAAGTGTTTGAAATGTTAGTGCTCTTTCAGGAGCGCTAACAAGAGGAAAGGATGGAAATTCAGGATTTTTTTTTTCCCCTCGTTTTTCTCCTCTTGTTATGAAAGATGGATTGTCTTATGTTAAGATTTAGAAGACAAAGCAGCTTCACTGTTATTCTGTCCTTAGGTATAAAAGTCAAAGATTTGATGCAAAGAGATGGCTGGTAAAAGGTACTCATGCAAAAGTTTTTTAAAAGTAACAGTATGTTAAGGCTGTGAAATGCTTTCCGTGTCCCAGAGATGCCAATGCTTCAAGAGGGCACAAAGCCAGTTCTGTCTCCAATACTGACTGACTGCTGAGTTTCACTTGAGGGCTGAACCTAAAGCCTTATTTTCTGCTTTTAACAATCCACATATTGCACATTTGCCATGTATTTCATGTCAAATGGTTTCCGATTAAGCACTATAAGTTAATGCTTCTGTCATGTACATAGAAATACTGACCTGTTAAAGCAAACCTGTGGCGAGCTGGAGGCCCCTTTAATCTGAATAATTTCAGTCAATTAACATTCATAGCCTTACAATTTCTCTTGGAATGAGGTACCCCATTCTGCATTTGGAGGATAAGAACAGCACCAATGCAGCAAAATACCCATTGCTGGTGGGATTCAGAGATTCAATTTGGGTGTCAGTGTCTGAATATTTACCTGTTGTTTCCGGAGTCGTGCTGGCTGCCGCTGGAGCTGAGTTACTCTGAAGAAATGCACGAGTCTGGAAAAAGCTTTAACTTTGGTGAATATTGTGCAGAACAGGCATTATTCCTGAATGTCCAAGTATTCACAATTTTCCTTCTCATGTGAAGAGGTAAATGTTACAGAACATTGACTCTGGGTACTGTGTAAGATAGTGTAAACCCTAATGAAACTGTTTCATTAACCATCTCCAAAATGTGTGTTCAAGCCGTTACTTTTCAGTGAAGCAGTGGATAGGTACTTTTGTTTTCTTCAGTTAGAGCTGTGATTTCTTTATTTTTTTTTTTAATTAAAGGGCAAGGAATGACAAACAAGGACAAATCCTCAGTGGGAAATAACACATTTTGGATGTGTTATCAAACACTTATTTTTGATTGCTAAATGTCATTGATGTATTAAAAAAGATCAAATTATGACTTGACCCCAGTGGTTAAGTGCCATTTTAGAATGTTTAATACATGAACATACATAGAGTTTCTATCACTTAAAGCTATCTTGGCATCATTGTGATGGCCTACTGTGCTTTTCAAATTACTTTGTCTTCTTTGTGGCTTTGCAATTCTTCTTCTTGATGACACGTCACTGATAATGCCACTTTCAACAGTGACTGTATGAACACTAAGAGTTACTAATAATTTTCTGACGGTCTGTTTTTTAGATAAAGAGTTTCCTGTCCTCCTTTCTATTTCCTATCTTTTTTCCATGAAAGCCCAATAGTGACAGATTTTCTGAGAAATAGTGTTTAAATCTTTGTGTTTAAATATGATTTACTTTACATGGTAGACTGCGCTTCAAGATTAGGAAGATACTAAGACATCCCATTCTTTTAAATAAAGTCAGGTTGAAAGATGCGATACGGAATACCCTTGTAAAGATTTCATTCTGCAGCAAGTAATTAAGTACAGTTTAAGCATACCATAAAATGTGCAATTAAAAAAAAAAAGATTGTGCACCCTGACAGGTAATATAGTAATTTGCAGTCCTGCAGTTTCTTTTGCTTGCTACCATATAAGAAAACACATATATTGACTTTTGTTGAAGGTCTTTTGATCGGACAGCTAAATATTGACTAAACTGAAGTAACTGTCAGTGTTCAAACCCAAGGGTCAAAATAAGTATATGCTTAGTAGCAGTGAAAGAGGGAGCCAGGGGAATAAAAAAAAAAAAAAAAGATGAAAAGCATATGGATTGTCAGAGATTTTTTTTCCCCACAAAAAGTCGTTATGAGACCAGTCATGTTTGGTAGCATTAAGGCAGCCATCTAATTTTTTTCTTAGGTTGAAACCCCTCAAATATTCAGAAAGCCCCCACTTTCCTTCTGCTTTAAAATTATATTTGAGTTTATTGCCTTAAACTGCTTTGATCAGGTGTACACAGCTTGTTCTTAAATTCACATATGTGTACTGGAGTGCTACAGCCTGCACTCACCTATAGGTTAGGTGAACGTTATTGAGCCTAAAATTTGCATGGCAATTGATTTCAGAAAATACCTCTCTAAGAACAGGACTATGCAGAAGAATATAATTTTCATCAGTTTGCTCTGAAAAAAAGATGAACATACAAAATGAAGATTAGCAGTCGTCTTTTGCACTCCTCTTCCCTTTTCTAGGTCTCTTTCTTATAACAGGCAATTATGTTCCTGTGTAGCAATAATTTAGACCCATGTCACCGTTGTAATGACTTTGGAAAGCTATAAAGACACAGTTTGCAGAGTTTTAAAGTATGTGCTTAAAGTATATTGCTGTTGAGCAAAGCACTTAAGCATGTGCTTAATTTCAGGTATGTGGTAAAGTGTCATTGGATTTATTTATACAGCAATCTAAGGATGGATGAGAAGTTAATTCAGGACCATATTCAGGTACCGTGCAGAGCGGAGTGCGGGAGGGAAGGGAAAGGGGATGCCGGGAATCGTGGAAACTCAAGGGTTTGAAGGAACTCCTCAGATTCCTCTTGTCCATTCCCGAAGTGCCCGCAAACCACCTCTGACAGTACCTGGGCAATTAAGATCTGGTCGGTAATGAGGGAAATTCCTTACCATTAGAAACATGCTCCTGAACCATTCCTGTGGGTCCTGTACTGGAAATGCTTGTCTGTTCCCATAACATGCTTTTGAAAAAAACAGGCACCCACTATCTTTTAACACTTTTTCACATACTGAGGGATTTACCAAGTCTAGGCAAATCAAATCTAATCATGTTTTCTCTAGATTAAACAAATCCATTTGCTCCTCAGATCTCACGCTTCCTTAACTGCTTGTCTTCTTGCTCCCCATCTTGGTTTTTTTTGTAATGCAGTGACCAAAACTAACCACAGACCCACAAGGTCGACATTAAGGATATCAAATCTTTTTTTTGCTGGTGTATGTATAAGCCCTACTCTTCATCTGTCCCAGCACTGACGTGTGCTTTGTCAGGAACGGTATCAGGCTGCTGAGTCGTATTTAGCTCACGGCTCCCTGCAACACGGAGCATGGAACAACATTTCTCTGCTCCTTTTGGACTGCAGTTCGTCCTCGTGTTGCTTTTGTGCATCTGATTTCTGCTCTGCGTGGGGAGCACTTTGCACACTTTTTGACTGAATTTCACATTGTTGATTTTGGATCATTTCTGCAGTTTGTTAAGCCTGTTTTCAATTCTGATCCTGTTCTTGACATTGTAATCCACATCTCTGCACATTCCCAAGTCTGAGTTTTGTACTTATAAATGTCTGTAAGAACAGTCTCTAATAACTGGAATAACAACGAATAACAATGGACTTGCACAAAAGTCCCTGAAAGGTCCTAATGGAAAATACTTCCCCTTTTGGCAATTAAATATTAAGAACTGACATTTCACATAGTTTATCAAGCAGCTGTGCAATACTAATTTAATCTAAATCTGATTTTCTTATGAGAAAATCATGTGGTATTGTTCTTGAAGTCTTACAGCACTTTCCTCTGATTATCCACAGTTTGCCTGTTAAAGAGCGAAACTATATTGGCTGGATATCAATTAATGATGGCTGTTCTTGTTATCACCTTATCTTCTACAAATTTAAGTTCTGTATTTATATTTTTTTCTGAGAACTGAAGACTAAGCTGCTTGTATAAATCTGGCCAGATTGTTGACATATCATCTTTGTCAGCCTGTATTGCTTTTCCATCAGACATTTGTATAATAAAAATCCTGATCGTTCCCGAGGATGTTTCTGCATGTTGCTCCCTTCAGTACAAAGACACGAAGTTCAGGATATTTGTGAAGACTAAGGTTTGTGCTTGATTTCAAGGTTAAATAGGGAAAGAACGACTCCCTACGGTATAGCACCCTTATTCGTGATCCCTTTTATCTTTACGCAGAGTCATTCAAGAAGACAGTAATTCCTTCTAACTTGAAGCGCAGACTTCAGAACCGGAATATGTGTTATTGGTATAGAGGCAAGGCTGCCTTTTTTCTTTCTTTCTGCTCTTCTTGAACAATTTATTACCCCTTTACAGCAAAATCCCAATTCCGCAATGCATCCCATTAATGCTGTAGTGCTGCTTATGTTGTTGACTGTGTGCTAAAACTTCAGTTTCTTGCAGCTGTTTTTCATTTTCATGGCATTTACATATCACTACCTTAGATACTTAATTGGGGGCTCTGTTATTTTCTTTCCTATAATTCTGTTTCAATTTCCCAATCAAATAGCTGGCCTGAGAGTTTCAGATGTTCATAATATACACTTTTTTGCTCATCTGTGCGATATTTTTTTTCACTGTATCAGCCTAGCTTAGGCAAGTGATGTGAAGGATAGCTCTTCTCCTTAATAGCATTTTTTTTCTCAAACCTACTGGATTCTCCAGGGTTAGAAGCATCAGCAATTCTTTATCTGCCTCTCCTGCCCAATAGCCTGTCGAAATCCTCAAGAGGGTTTCGGAATGTAGCTCCCAGATGAGTAATGATGCTGAGGCTGGGTTTTAGATAGTTATTTAGAATCAAAGTACCGGTGTGCCAATATCCGGCCCTCTGTAAGTCTCCTGAGAGGACACTATCAACACACTTGGGAAGTCTGAGGTTTGTGTCCAATTCTCAAACTTAAAAATAGTCCCAAAGTTTCTGTGACACCACTTCTTAACGCGTCCTCCTAAGTCTCCAATTATATTAACTTTCACACTGTCTGCATGTTTCTTCCACAGTTTGCTTCTGATTAGGGATTCTTGATAATTATATTGAAAGGCAAAGAGCTCTCTTCTGCCTCAAATCACACTCTATGACTTCTGCAAGTACCCTTAAGTATCTCTGCCACCTTCTTTTTGGAACAAAAGTGCTAAAATGACTGCCAAGCTGAAAACACCATGAAAAATCATGGAATATTATCGAAATGAAATCTCTGGTCCCCATAATCAGAAGTAAGACCAAAACGAGAGTTCACCATATGCAATCCAAATGGCAGCGTTGGATTGGGGTGATATTTGTTATTTTGCAAACACTTGGTTGCATAAACTTACGCCTATAGGAATTGAGTAGACTATTATTGAGTGAAGTGCTGTATTCATTTAATTATTCCTTTCTAGCTTTCCTAGATACTTCTGTTTTTGGGATAAACCGCATCAACAGAACTTCTTTTTTTTTTTTTNGGTGGTGAGGCACTGGCACAGGTTGCCCAGAGAGGTTGTTGAGGCCCCATGCCTGGAGGTGTTCAAGGCCAGGCTGGACGTGGCCTTGGGCAACCTGGTCTAGTGGGAGGTGTCCCTGCCTATAGCAGGGGGGTTGGAACTCGATGATCTTCAAGGTCTTTTCCAACCTAAACCATTCTATGATTCTATGATTCTATGATTTTGAAACGTGAACAAAGACATACGGTAAGCTAGTCTCAGAGCTGCAAAAAATACATATTAGAAAGTTTTCTAGGGAAACCATATGAAATTATGCTTGGATAAGCCCTCTAGTATGTGTAGCTTACCCAGGCCCATAATCGGTGTTTGACTTCTCAGTCATCCTGTTGACTTTACTTGCTTTTGATCCCAAAATGTGTTCCATTTCCTATTCTGTTAGGAGGCACCGGCACGCTTCTTTCTAAGCAAGTCCTCTAGTATGAGGCTGGATATATTGCACTGCTGTATTTTAATACAATTCTTACTAATTCTTAATATTTAATAGTATATATACTTAAGATTATACGTAGCATTGTTATTACTATACTTAATATTCTTCAGTGTTTGCTTCTTTTAGTTAGTGTTGTAATCGCCACCGTTCAGGAGACATCCTGCTGTACGGGAATCAAGGTTGTTCCTGAATCCTGGATACTTACGTATTGCACGTGTAACATCTTCCTCATGGTCTTGACTGGAGAATACTTCCTTCATTTACTATTTTTTTGTGTGTGTTTGTACAGTTGTTCTGCTTTGCCTTGGGCTGCAGTTGTGTTTCCTTGATGGATGAATAGCTTTTTGCATGGATAATTTGTATATTGGTTTGTAAAACATTTTCAGATCCTTTGGGAAAGAAAAGGTATTATACAAATCTTTGATAATACATGTGCGTATTATTATACAAATGTTTGCTACCTTTCTTTATATAACATCTGCAACGGATGAAGAGGTTCTTATCATATAGTTCTGTGACAGCTCCATTTCATATTGTAATAACATAATGGAAAAAAGCTCAGTGGTATAATTTTATACAAAATCTTCTCTCCTTCCCTTTGATGTAAGAATAAGTCTTTGGGGATGCTAAGACCTACTCTGTCCAGTGACTGCTACTCAGAATTAAGGGTAATGAATAGACAACAGGCCCCGCTGTTCTCTCCTTGTTCCCCACAATGTTTTAAGGTATCTTTGAATTATGGTGGCCAATAGAGTTACTGTCTTTAGAAACAAACTGTGCAGTGTTCGATGATTTTTATAATTTTCAGCATAAAGTAAGTGCGCATAGTCATATCTCTGTTTCAAAGGAAAATATGATTCTCAGTAGAAAATTGGGGTTTAATCATTTCCAGCATCATGAGGCTTGTTGATTTGGTTGTAGAGTGAGTTAAAGCTGGATGGAAAATATTTCACAGGACGATCGTCCCACAAGAATGAAGTCTGATCAAAAGAGTGTGGGGGTTATGCAGATGTTTACAAAATTTTAGAAAAGGGGAAGAGAATAGTTTATATTGGTATTGAAATTTTTTCTTTTACTTTCTGGCTTAAATTAATTTTGACTTTTGCAATGTAGTAAAATTAACATAATATCACTTCTATGTAATATAAATAATGAAACCGAATTAAATAACATAATACCGAAAAACTATCATTTTTGTTTCAGTAATAAGAAAATATTTCAATGCTATTAAAACATTTCAATTTTTTTTTCCAAATTTTATTTTATTGTAGATAATGGCATTTTATTATTATTTTATTCTGATTTTTAATGCACTTCATCCTCTCTTTTTTTTTCTTTTTTATCCTACTCTTCCTCCTCCCCACCCCCCAAATTAGCAAATTAAATTTGGGCTTCCTAATCCATCTCTATTGATTTATGTTATGTATAAGGGCAACATTTTCAAAATTGCTTAATTAAGTTAAGCATTTGATCTGGGTAATTTTAGGGATAAATAAGTGCCTAATCTATTGAGGGTCTTTTTAATATCTCATTTACTTCCTAGTTGCATCCCTCATGGTTAAATATCTGTGAATCTGATGAGTCTTCGATGAGTAGCACGTAGATACTAGATTCCTAAAATGCCAATTTCATTTTTATAAACTGTGGTTTAGGTCATAAAATGGGTTTGAATATTAGTCTGAATTCTTTATCAATTATTTACCATTGATGGGTATGAACCATTTACTGTTACTGTCCATGCATGCCGTATGAAGTTCTTCGAAGAACAGCGGTATGGCAACCACCAAAGAGAAAAAAAAAAAGTCTTGTGGTTCTAACCATGAGGTTATACTAGTAATCTTTTTGCTTTTTCTAGACATATTTCTGATTTATACCTATGTCAATATGAGACTTCCGAGTTCCCAGGACAGTCATCTGTTTACCAAATTTAATCTGATTTAATCTGTAAAAAGTTGACAGATTTGCCAATATATGATTACAATATATTTATATTTCTAGATTCATATATTTTACTACAAATATGCATTGAGAGAATTTTAAAGAGCTGAACCTTAATTTTTTTTTGCTATGCAGGTTGATCCTCAATATAAATTATAATATTTTCCCCTTCAATTTCAGGTGTGTCTTCTCAAGAATTAAAAAGTAAGCCAAAAGTTACTGTGTGCAAACTCTTCTGTAACAGAGCTTCATGGGTGAGGGGTTCCTACAGTAACTTTTGCCAGATTAGAGCTATGGTGCGATGGCTAGGGAAGGGGAAATACTCGTTTCAAAACCTAAGATTGACTTTTGCTTCTTCCCCACCTAATCCATAACTTGTATAACTGCTTTCTTGAGTAAAAATAGTTCTAGTGACAGGCACGAGTAGCGCTGTTTTATATGAGCGAACTGCTTGTGAAATACTGTCACGGTTTAACCCCAGCCAGCAATTAGGACCACGCAGCCGCTCGCTCACTCCCCCCCAGCGGGATGGGGGAGACAATCAGAAGAGTAAAAGTGAGAAAACTCATGGTTTGAGATAAAGACTGTTTAATAAGTCAAGCAAAAGCCGTGCGTGCAAGCAAAGCAAAACAAGGGATTCATTCACTGCTCCCCATCGGCAGGCCGGTGTTCAGCCATCTCCAGGGAAGCCGGGTTCCATCGCGTGTAACAGTTACTTGGGAAGACAAAATGCCGTAACTCTGAATGTCCCCCCCACTTCCTTCTTCCTCCCCCAGCTTTATATACTGAGCGTGACATTGCATAGTATGGGATATCCCTTTGGTCATTTGGGGTCAGCTGTCCTGGCTGTGTCCCCTCCCAACTTCTTGTGCACCCCCAGCCTGCTCACTGGTGGGGTGGGGTGAGGAGCAGAGAAGGCCTTGATTGCTTAGCAACAACTAAAAACATTAGTGTGTTATCAACATTATTCTCATCCCAAATCCAAAGCATGGCACTATACCAGCTGATAGTAAGAAAGTTAACTCTATCCCAGCCAAAACTGTGACAAGTACAAATCAGGATCTATTGTTGTGAGCAACCATTAGGATTTAAAATCCACTAATACATTTGTATAGAGTGACTGCGCAGAGACTTCTGGAGTAGAGCGTGCCTTTCCCTTTGAACTGTGATCAAATGCTATTGTCAGAATAAACTTATTACTTTGTTTTTCACTTCATTGTTACGTTTTGCAAATTTGCTCTTTGCAACATTGGTAAGAAGAAATATTTTATAAATCTAATCAAGCTGGGCAGACTTGCAGCAACTCAGAAGCTTTCCTCTGAATGAGTGAAATTCCTCCCTGTAGCCATAAAGTCATCATACAAAACCATGCCTGGCTTCTGGCTACTGCTCACAAAGAGGCGCGGGAGGAAGGTCCTGCAGGACCCTCTGCAGGGTCAATGCAGATGGTTTGGGTACCTCAGGACATCTACAGTGGCACCTGGTGACTGTAGGAGCCACCTGAGTCCCAGTTTCAGGCTGTGGTATGGGACACAAATGTTTCTCTTGGGAACTGTTGTGATTTATGACTCCATACGTTGTTAGGTAATCAGGAGGGTAAATCTGCAGAGGTAATCTGCAATCACAGCTCCTGTGCTCTTCTGTTACGAGTTATTCCTTCAAACACTCTTGAATGCTGGCTGTGCATTTTAGTGGTTAATGAGAGGTATTTTTGGAAATGCAGTCCTGTTCTGTATACTTTCGCTGAAATATTTGCACGTGTACTTTAATAAGTCCTGTAACTTTCCTGCTGGAATATATTTGCATTTATATGTATTAACTCAGTGTTTGCATTGATTGTTTTTCTAAAACAAGACAAGGAAAGAAAAACACGAGTACAATTTATTCACAAAGAAAATAGCCTTTAACTGAAGCAGGTATTAGAATATAATATGTTTCTGAATGCAGAAGGTGACTGGAATTTTCCCTCTATCAAAGAATTTCTTAAGAAGCAAAGTTGAAATGTTCTGTCATTTAAAAGCATAATTTAAAAAGCACTCTGTACAAAACCACATTCTGTCTGTTTTTCAGGTTTATGTGGCTCAGAGTGGTTCTCCTCTGGACAAGTATTTTTTATTTTTAGTTTTTGCAAAGCCCATAGATCCACTTAAAACACCAGTAAAGAACAATCATCTTAACTTTTCTTGGGTTTTGGTCACATTAGTTTGATTTTTAAATTCACCTTTATAATTTCAAGGATTTTTTTAGCCCAGTTGCCAGAGCTTTAAAAGGAATCAGAAATCCATAATCAGAGTATATTCATAAGATCTGATTTTAAAAAGCCACCGACGAGCTCTCAAGCCATGACCTTGCAGCTTTCATGCACTCATCAGCGTTGGGCTTCATAGAGGCTGTGGGTAATAAGACAGGAGACTTTTTTCCTCGGGTTATGAGAGTCTGAGCGGTGAGGCTGCTAGCAAGAGAGACTCAAACCTGAAGTTCTAGGCTAGAGCTGATTGACAATCTTTTGATCTCCATCAATTGAGTTCATGGCTAAAAAGCAGATGCTGTTTGTAGGAATGGGTCAACTGGACGTAAAAGATTTAATGGGCTTCTTATTTTCATGGGAATGCTTGTAATTAGCAATCAAGTAGTATTTACATCTTCACTGGGCTGTACAGTTATTAACTACGTAGTGATGAGAGCCATATAAAATACACAGAAAACAGAACTATCTGTTCCACCTGTTCCAGTTTTGCTCCTTGAAACTCCACCACTGGAGCA
This sequence comes from Anarhynchus alexandrinus, assembly GCA_008711295.1. Lineage (NCBI taxonomy): Eukaryota > Metazoa > Chordata > Aves > Charadriiformes > Charadriidae > Anarhynchus > Anarhynchus alexandrinus. The sequence goes on from VUYV01000013.1 coordinate 2,139,655, forward strand.
GCCGTAGACTTACCCAATATAAAACTCAGTCCCAAAGGAAGGGGCAAAATCTTCACTGTGCTGGTAATGACTGTGCCTCTTCCCAGAGAGCTGTACAGTGGCAGCATCTGCGTGACACGAGGCAGTTAAATCGCTTGATAACCAGGACTTTATTTAAAAGCGGGTTTTATATCTTTAGTTCAGCTCAGGCACTGCACCTCCCAGCCCAGCTCCCAGGGGCACCGGAGTGATTAACGCATGGCACACATGCAGCGTTTGGCACGTAGGAGCGCTCTCAAGAGCTGCTCGAGCCTGAAGTGGTAGCTGGCCGGCAGAGTTGTAAACCACAAGGGTTTCTTAAGAGAGTAAAGGGAGAATCCCCCTCACTTGTGGCATCCTCTGCTGTATTCTTTTTGCACATATGTTCAGCCCTTTTGCACCCCAACAGGTTCCCGGCTTACTTGCTGGCTGTCCAAAATCAGCACTACATATTACTCTGCTATATCAACAAAACATACATGTTATTAAGTCATCACGCGATAAAAGCTGTAACTATCAAATAATACTGACAGAGTTGATATTCAGTTTATGTGGAAGATCAAATAATCATGTGATGTCTTGGCTCACGCACACAGATCTTGTGTGTGATGAGGAAGATGGAGGAAATTACACGGAGTCTGTAACATAGCATTTCAGTTGATAGATAGATGAATTAATGTAATGACTGTGTAAAGAACTGATCAAGAGCATAATTCCATTTCTTTCTGCAGCTATTTCACCCAAGCCTTAAGCGCTTTCCCTGCTGATACTATGAGGTGTTTTGGTGAAAATGGTACAAGGAACTACCATAAATACTGTACATCTTAATCGCTTTTACCCCCATGGCATCAGTTTTAGTACCAGACTCCAGTTGCAAAGATGTGTCCTATTAATGGCTATAAAACAACTGTTCTTTAAACAACCCAGTCAAATAACTTTTGAACAGTAATTTACTAAAAAAGACCCAAATAAAAGTTGGTGTGGGCAGTAGTGAGAACTGGGGAATTAATTTAATATCCCCAAAGCATCAATACTATGAGCCCAAACCAGCGTTCAAAAATAATGATAAAAGTAATGATCAAGGGCTATTAATGAGAGTTTTGGTATTGATTTTAAGAAGCTTTAGATAAGACTCTGTGTGCGTAGAGCCAATCCCCAAACTCCTACCACCAAAATACTCATATTTCCAATAATTTTAATTGATTATGAATACCCAAGAACCGGCATGCGTGACCTTTATGAAACTTACACTCCATATCTTAGTCCATTACAGTGATAAAACCTCACAGTGAATGTATTGTGAATAACTAAGCCTCAGCTAAATTGACTGCTAATGTCTTTTTCTTTCTTGATTAATAGTGGAGCTCCATCACAATGGACCTCATCAAAAACAAGCTGAAAGTAATCTTGATTTGAAACATGCCCATTCAAACTCTAAATCATTAGAACTCTTTAGTTGTGATGGGGGCTCAGTAATTAGTGGAGTTGGAATAGACCTGTGCCATAAACAGCATGAATCAGAACACGTCTGCTTCTAAGAGTTATTATTTGTATTACTGTAGCACCTAGAGGCCACAGGCAAAATCTTAAGTCTCCCCATGTTACGCGTTGCTCAGAAAAAAGCTAAGATCCCGAGTCCTATAGAACGCAGCCGACACCGAGGAAGGACCGGCAGCAAAGGCTGCTCTGCCAAAGTAAAGCAAAGCAATAGGTATTGGCGTACAAAAGATGCCATCTTGGTTGCTCTTTTTGCTTTTTCTTCGTATAGTGCAATTATTATACGAAAAGAAATAGCATCAGAGGGCAAGAAGGTAACGGGACAGGGCTGACAGCAGCAAGGGTACAGGGGTTAGGGGAATAATGAATTTTATGAGAGAAAACAGGGATATGAAATGGAGAGGAAAGGGCAGCGATGGTGTGAAGAGAAGCGCGGGAAGGGCTGATTCCTGAGCTGAGCGAAAACAGCGGCGCAGACTGACACCCGGCGTGAGCAACGCCAGTCCTCACCGCGGGCTGTTGCCGCTGGGTGTCATGCAGGGGGCTGCGGGTGGTCCTCGGCGTCATACTGGAAAGGAATCACACAATCAGCAACAAAAACAGATTGAGTCAGTTAATTTAGACAATTCTCCTACCCTAGGCAACGCCAACTGTACTCGTATTGCTCCAGACAGACATTTATCCGGCTTCCACGGCTGGAGGCCTGCAAACCTCCTAAGGCAACCCAGTCCACTGCCCCCCTCCTTTTTGGAAATACATGTTTTTTTTCCTAAAGTTTAACCTGAATCTTTCTTCCTTCCTTAATCCTATTGCTGTTTATCTGATCCACCATGTACACAAGAGATTAGTTTCTTTCTCTTGTAGCACTTTTTAATCATTTGAACGTTGTTTCCATATCTGCCCCCTGGTTTTCTCCCCTTTAGACTAACTGATCCCAAAGATTTTCAGTTTTTCTTCACAGCGCGTGCTTGCCAGACCTCTGATTCTCCTTGCTGCATGTCTGTGTCGCTGTGTGTTCCCTGACCTTGGCCCCTGTATTCAGTGGATGCCCTGCCAGTACTGACACGGGCAGGATTTCTCCGTCAGCTGTGACAGCTATAGTCCTGCTTGTCTATCACAGTGCGCTATTTGTCAGGTTCACCGTAGCAGGACACTGCCTTAGGTGCAGTTTTGAGATCCTCTGTAATGTCCCATTCCTCATCTGAAAATGTGATCTAACCTGTTGTTCTCTATCCCTCCCATAGTCCCTCACACATGTTGTTACTGAACTGCACACAGGCCTTTAAAGTCTCAGTCCGTCAAAATCGCATCTAACTCTGATGGCGTCCTCCAACATTCTTGGCATCCTCCCCAGCTTCACACTGTTAGTGAATCCCCTCAGTGCAGTGTGCTCAACCACCCTGGTGCTGACGGAAACGTGGGCAAACCCCACCAGGACGGGCCATCGAGGGACCACCGCACTGCAGCCTTGTGCTGTGACTGGGAGCCATTGGAAACGATGCGGTGGAGACAGTTTTGTGGATACTTGTTCTAGTTTTATTCAGATGATGTTTCTCTCTGCCTCACGAAACTGTCCTGGAAGACAGTGCTGGAAGCCCTTCTGAATCAAGATAGATGACGTTTACTGCTCTCCTATCCACAGGCTTCTTACCCTATTACAGAAAGAAATTAGATTTGTTTGACATGATCTGCTCTTGACAAATTAATGGTGCCTATTAGTCGTCATCTAGTTTTCGTCTAGGTGCTTGCAAAGTTCATTTGGTTATTTTTTTCTAGAACCTTTTTTGGGACTTCAAAAGAAATTGTGTCTGTTGATTGGTGGAGGAGGCAACACAGAGATGGGTGCTACAGGATGATGGAAATATGCAATCCTCTGTATTCTGTGGCCGTCTGGTCTGTAATTCCTCAGTCCCTTGTCATCTCCTTGTACCATTCTAACCTGTTCCCACCGTAGGCTGAAATCTTAGATCTCTGTCACTGCTATTAATTACGCTCACCATCTGGTCAGAATGGACCTTTCTTGTGAGGTGTGATGCAAAAAATACTAAAAAAGATCAAACACTTCTCTCATGTGCTGACAGCTTTCCTTCTACCTTGCAGTCTCTTGAGACCCAGGCAGGCTGAGAGCGCTGGGGCTGCTCCTGTCAGCCATGCATCCCTGTCCCAGCACACTGTCTCCTCCATGGTGACAATCCTGCGCTCTGCGATCTTCCTGTGAGCCAGGCAGTGAAAATGATCTGAATTAACAAGCAGCCCAGCCCAAGCCTAAGTGTTTCATTTGCTTGTGTTTGAAGTTCTCCTTCCTTACAAAGGCTGGTGTTCACTGTTTCTTGAGTTGGCATCTTCCTTCACATTTTCAACTGCTTCCTTCTTGCTGGTTAGAAACAAATTTCAGATGGTCTCCTGTATTGGTCCTTATAAAAAACCCCTCGTCACCAACTGATGCTATCATAGAGCTGTAGAATCATAGAATGGTTTAGGTTGGAAGGGACCTTGAAGATCATCGAGTTCTAAACCCCCTGCCATGGGCAGGGACACCTCCCACTAGACCAGGTTGCTCAAAGCCCCATCCAGCCTGGCCTTGAACACTTCCAGGGATGGGGCATCCACAATGTCTCTGGGCAACCTGTGCCAGTGCCTCATCACCTTCAAAGTGAAAAATTTCTTCATAATGTCTAATCTAAATCTACCTTCTTCCAGGTTGAAGCCGTTCCCATTTGTCCAATCACTACATGCCCTTGTAAAAAGTCCTTCCCCAGCTCTCCCGTAGGCCCTTTAGGTACTGGGCTTTAGGATACATGGTAAAGTGTGTCCCTAAGGTCTTCGCTTAAGTTCTCCTTTTTTCTCGCTCCATAGAAAGGCCTCCTATGCCGAGTTCAGCGAAAATTGGTACTTGAGACTCCTTTTACAGCCACGGGCTTCCTACCATGAGGGCCTTCGTGACAAGGGCTGGGACACCCCACGCTGAGCTCCTCTGCCTGGGGGACGTTCCCGCACGGCTCGGGAGACCCCCCCTTTGCCCGCTGGCTGCTGAAAAGCCGTGGCGGGGCCGGGGAGCAGCGGGCAAACAGCACAACTGTGCATCCTTCCCCCCGTTTTTTCCTTTATCCTCCCCCCTCACCCCCGCCGTGGTTTCCCTCTGCCGGCGGCGGGGCAGCAGCGGCCGGAGGGGAGCGGGGGAAGCCACCGCCGGGCCGGGGCCGGGTCCCCACGGGTCGGGTGCGGGGACGGGCAACGCGTCCCCCCGCCGCAACCGGCAGCGACGCCCCCGTGGCGGGGGCGCGGATGGTCTCTCCCGGGCCGGCGGGGACCGCTGTGACACCTGCTGGCGGCGGCGGGACGAGGCGAGGCGAGGCGGGCCGGTCCGCGGCG